>CAUDNR010004079.1:26673-38435 GCA_958430865.1 Entrophospora sp. SA101
GATAGGACAGAAAGTGACTTCTATACTTTTAAAATTTATGCAAAACTTAGGAGGTCTTTAGACCGAGCCAACTATATGTAAATTCGAATTTACTATTACTATAGATCTGCGGTGACCAGTAATTTTTTTTAATTGCTTTTTTAGGGAATAAATAAAAATCGTTTATTTTAAAAAAAATATATATATAAAAAATATGTAAAAAATGGATCACAGCATAAGATCCATCATAAATAATATTCTTATTTTTTTCCTTTTTAAAGTATATATACCAAATAATAATCACTCTTAATTCTATCCAATTAAATTCGAAAACAAAAATGATGTATTTGTAAAACTAAAGATAATATACATATATATAAGAAAGGTTTGTAGTTTTTTATGCAAACAATTTCCTTATTTATATTCTTTGGTCAAGATTGACAAGGTTTTTCATAATGAAATGAACACAGACTTTCCATCCAAACTTAACTTAATGTTAACTAGAGTGACGACGAGTGGTGGGCGATAACCACCATTGCCATCCTTAAAACACTTACCCTTTTTCTTCTTCCAAATAATCCTCTCTGCTTCTTTTTGATTGACGTGGCATTTTAAATTTTTAATTTTAGGAAAAAGAAGTTTATTAATTGATCGATGCATACACATTAATTATTTATCCTATTGGTTTTTTTTTTTGGTAGGACAGATGCAAATTGAACAATTTATTTTTTGACAGAGTCCAAGGTGACAAAATGTGAGTGTTGTTGTTTGGTTTGGGTTGGGTCTCCTAAAGAATACGTGTTAATACCTAACCAGAGGTGCTATTTTTTATTTGTATTGATATGTATGAGGTGTCTTTTATTTTAGTTTATAAATATTTTAATTGGAAATCAAAATGTGGAGCAGACTTGCTGGGTAATTACAAGATTTTCATTGATAATATTTTGCTTTTCGTAATCCATAATAATATTATTATTATATATTATTATAATCACAAAAAGATGTCAAGGCAGCACACCATTTAAAAAGAAACATTTTGATATGCAACGTTTGATTATCAGAAATTGGCAGGCGTTGAAGCACACATGCTACCTTGAACACTTTACAGTCATTCTCACATATTCCTCATGTACATAAGGCTAATCTTAACCCGACGACCCAAAGATATGATGATGTAACCAAATTCCAGAAGGCACATGGATCTGGAGTTTACTGAGACTGCACCAATCGTCAATGACACTTTCACTAATCTTCCCAGATCAGAGATGGTTGCTGGCACACTAGCCAAAAAGTCACCTGCAACGATTCCACCTCTATGGCAAGGATGGCACTGTGACCAAGATGTTGCAACTCTGGAGGAATATCAAGAGAATCTGCAATTCGTTCCAAGCACAGGAGGTCACAATTCAGAGCAGAGTTGGTGGCCCTGAAATTGCATTTGGGCTCTGATGTTAAAAGGAAAGTTGTAAAATAGTGTTTTTGTATAATCATTTTCCTAAATTCTCTGTTTCTCTGATACTAACCAATTTATGATTTTGGGTAGGGGATTGAATGGGGTTTTTGCCCAATCAGCCCCCTGTTCTGTAGGTTAAAATTATCACACGATTATATACATCTTTGTCAGCAATATGGCCAATGAGAAAAAGTCATAAAATGGTTTGGATTTTGGTATGTTATGTTATAAATTAATCATTTTCATAAATACTCTGTTTTTCTTTAATTTTTGTTGACCAACTGAATTTGTTGTTTTTTTAAATCGGAACTTTTTCCCATATAACCTCCCACCCTAGGTTAAAGGAGTGTAGCTCAATGAGAGCATGTATCTTACAAGTATAAAGGTGGCAGCTTGATTCTGCCCACTCCTATTGTGATAGTCACCATGATCACTGGCATCAAGGAGAAAGTTGTAAAATAAAATGGTTTGGATTTTGTTTGATATGTTATAAATTAATCATTTTCCCAAATTTACTGCTTCTCTTTAACCAACTGAACTTGTTGTTTTTTTAAATGAGGTAGGGTTGTTGGTGAGTAGGCATGCCACTGACAAGACAGGAAATGCCTTTGAGATATACCAGCCAAACTCATAGAAAGGGATCTTTTGTCCAGACTTTGGGTCACATGCATGTTAAGCACAGAAAATGTACACTATCAATGTATATTTTTTTCAACAAAATAAACATTTAAATAATTAATTGTTAAATATTAATACTTTTCTTTTCATAAAAATTACAGCAACCCAAGACTCAAAATTCTGAATTCAGGAAAAAACCAAAACAATGACCCAGGTTGCAACCTCCCAAGTTGCAGAGTTGCAGACACTGACTTTATTCTAGAGGGGTATAACACAAAGCAATCATCACACAAATGTCAACTCTCATCAGCAATCAATGCCCATATGGTAACAGCCAAGCCTGGTCTGAGGGGAGGATAAGTAAAAGTTTTGTCCAAAGCCTTCCAGCATGTGATGGACTTTACCCATAGGAAAAAATCCTATGGTTATAAAGGGTATTTGCAAGCATGTGATGGACTTTACCCATAGGAAAAAATCCTATGGTTATAAAGGGTATTTGCATGTTTTTGATAGGAAATTTCAATTAAATCTGACACCTGCAATCAACATCAGATTTATTATTCATAAAGAACTACAATTGATAATCAGGCAAAATAATTTATTTTGTGAATCCCAGAGATTTGGGTAGACACGCATTATTAAAAGCTTCATTTATGCATGGCCTTGGTATTGTTACTACCTGGGTGATGCAATTGTTTGTTATGTCAATGATGATATCAAATGTATTGCGTAATAATCATGACTATTATGAATATTTGATGGATGGAGGCATTCACATATATGAGGAAGGATTAAATAACTAAGTCATATTTATTTTTTATCCAACCAAGTTATATAATTAATTATATTTAAAAGTAATTATTTTATTCCACTCTTGCAATGAAAGGTATTATTCTGAAATCATTTGTTTATTTAGCATTAATGATTGAATCAATTGCACAGGTGGTAGTCAATTTAAGTGGCATTCATTTTTTTAAATGTGTAAAAATTTTTTAAAAGATGTTTTTACAATAATGATTTTTAATATTGTAAAAAATTTTTTTTGATGAATGTAAATCTTTATTAATATTAATAAAAAATCAGGAAACATGAAATTTTTGCACATAATTATTTTTCATGGGGAAGTTGACCAAATTTTCCAATTTCTCTTCACAGGTTACTGAACAATCATATTTTTTAAATCATTTACCTAAACTATTCCATTGATTCATCTAAGTTTAATTCCATTCATATACTTTCCTTCAATTTTAAAACAATTATAAAAAGCTACAAAGTGAACATAAAATTATATATATAGGGATAAGTGTATATGAAAAGTATTAACAAAGATAACAAATACAATGGTTCTAATGAATATCAAAAAGCCATTGATTTTTTAAAAAAAGGTTGTAAATGTGGTTGCTCTTCAAGAATTCCCAAGGAAAATTTTGCAGAATTAAGGGAATCCTTTCAAGCTCTTTCCAAGTCTGAACAAGACATATTTTTAATGGCCCAACTTAAAACAATGGATGGTGGATCAATAAGCACCAGCAGACGCCTTAAAAAGAAAAATAGATCTAATAAAAGAACTTTCTACCACTGAGATCACAATACACTCCTTTGTAAAGAAACTTATCTCAATATGCTAGGAATTGGTAGAACTTACTTTGAAAATATTAGAAATCATCTGATAAACAATGGTCTTTTACCCAGAGTTCATGGAAACATAAAAAGAATGCCTCAATGGAAAACTAAAATGGTGATTGATAAAAATGTTGCTGAAGTAGTAAAGAATTTTCTAGAAAATTATGCAGAAGTTCATGGATTACCAAGCCCAGGCAGAAGTGTTAATAGAATAACTCAGTCAGTTATCTTTTTACCAGCTGAAATGAGTTATAAATCAGTGTATAGAGATTTTCTAGCTGGTCTGGAAGAAGATAACAAATTGAAATCCTTAAAATATGATGCATTTAGAAAACTATGACATCAATTAACACCAGAGATTCAAATTATGAGTCCAAGGACTGACTTGTGTGATACTTGTCAACATTTTCGAAATGGTTTACATTACAATGCTCGCCAAGAGGAAGAAGCTAAAGATTTACTCAAAAGATTTAAAGAACATCTGTCCAAGGCAAGATTAGAAAGAAACTATTATAATAAAAACACCAAATTAGCAGAAGAACAAAGGAAATTAGTTAATCAAAATTATTCAAAGGGTAAAACACCATATTGCAGTATTGATGCTACTGCTCATTATAGTTATGATTGAGCTCAAAATGTTCATGTACCACATTTTGATCAACAGGCAAGTAAAATTTATTACCTTAGTCCACGTAAAGTCCATTTATTTGGCATTCAAGATGAAGCAGTAAAGGAACAAATTAATTATGTTCTTAATGAGGATGAAATTATAGGAAAAGGTCCTAATGGCACCCTTAGTATGATTTTTGATGGGATTAAGAAATTGAATAAGGGTGAAAAGTATTTAAAGATTACTTGTGATAATGCCGGTGGGCAAAATAAAAATAATGTAACTATTTGATTTTATTTATATTTAGTAATTTGTGGTTATTATGAAAGTATTGAATTAAATTTCATGATTCCAGGACATACCAAATTCAAATGTGATGGCAATTTTGGGATGATTAAAAAACTCTATAGAAGAGCAAGGGTAGACTGTCTGGATCATGTGGTTGAGGTGGTAAAAAAGTCTAGTCCAGCAGGATTGAACAAAGCTCAATGTTATGAAGGTGGAAGAGGTTTTCAATACTTAGATATTAAAGCTATTTTGGGAATTTATTTTAAGAAGTTACCAAGTATACAGAAATATCAACATTTTCTTTTTGAAGCAACTAATCTTGGTATGGTCAAAGCTCAGGAAATTGCTAATGGACCTTTTGCTGAATTCAATTTATTGAAAACCAAGAAAGCAGATATTTTTGAAGAGATTAAAGCTTTATCTATTTTAGTGTTAACACCCCCTCCTTTAGATTATAAGAGGCAAGAATATCTTTATCATAATATTCGTCCATTTGTGAAAGATGAATACAAAGATATTACTTGCCCAAGACCATTCTATACCAGAAATGAATAATATATTTAGAACAAAAGCACCTTCATTACTTTATCACACTTGTTAATTTGTCCCCTTACTGTCATTAAGTTTAATAAGTTTAATTAATCTTTTGACAAATATTATTAGTTTTAAAATAAAAAAGTACTAAAATAATTTATATACTTAATACACCCTTATAAAAAGGATATAAGTATATTAAAAGAATATATATAAAAAAGAACAAACATGGTAAACATTATAAATGAACAACAACAAGCAAATAAAGAATTATTAAATGAAATTGAAACATTGAAAAAGCAATTAGTCGATAAAGAACAAGAAATTACTGAATTAAAAAATCTAGGAGAAGTAAGTGAAGAAGAAGAAGCTGAATTTAAGCAAGAAGCAATTGACCAAATTCACCAAATATTGGTAGATATGAAAAATAGATTTCCTCATTGTAGTAAGAATATTGAACAAGATTTAAGGAAATTGATTAGCAAACCATTAAGAAATCAGTTTATGAATATTTGTTTTCAACATAGTCTTATGTATGACTATAAATGGGAAGGCAAAGAAAACTTAGAAAAAATTGTTGAGAGAATTATTATAGATTATTTTGAAGACACTGAGTTAGCCACTGAATTGAAAAAAGATTGGAAACTATGAAATCAAAGAGCTCATATTTTTTCTCAAATAAAAGAAGGAGGTAATATTTGAGGCAAGCCTGCTAAGGATATAATTCTTAAAGATATTATAGGAAGCAAGATTGAACGAATTATAGCAGTTGGTGAAAAGTGAAGTAAAGCTCAAGCAGAAGATTTTAAAGAAAAATCACTAATGCTACAAAAATCTGATAAAATGCTTGAAGAGGAGGTAGCAAAAAATATAAAACTACAAGAGGAGTCAGAAGAGAAATCGAAAATGTTAGCAAGAAGTGGAGAAAGAGAAGAAGAACTAAAAAGACAACTGTATTTAGAAAGAAAACCCTTGCCTGTTCTACCTAAAAAACGAAATACTTTACAAAAATTAGGCTCAAGAATTAAAACCAAACTCCAAAAACTTCAACAATTGGTAGAAAATAAAAAACATCAAGCCCGAGAATTTATTGCTCAAATAGAAGTAAAAGTTAACTAATTTACCTTATTTAATATGAGAGAATTGCTTTACACTATTTTAGAGTTAGAAGAATGACATAGCAGTAATTCTACTTGTGTTTTTTGTCCTAATTTAAAAAAAGCAGTTTGTCAAATCAGAACCCGAAGCAAAGCAACTAGCAAATTTGTTGAAAGTGATAAGGCTTGTGAAAGTTGTAAAGACAAGTTCGAAAATGATGAATTACCTAAATGTAGTTGTGGAAGGTTAAAGACTAGATACATTTGTGATTGTAAAGAAAAGGGCAATGAAAAAGAACTTCCTCTTTTACCTAATCAAAATGGAGGAATGGCACTTTTCTATGAAAAATAAATAAACTCTCTGCAAGAACAACTGACTGAAACCGAGGAAGCATTGGAAATTGAAAGGGAAGAAGTGGTTAAGTTTCAAGAAAAATCTGAGGAGTGAGGCAAATGACAAAAGCAAGAGTTATTAGAATGAATTAAGCAATTAGAAGAAGAGAATGTTAATCACAAAGAGGAAATCAAAAGATTAAAGGCTCAGCTAGAACAGTTAACTTCTCAACAAGTTGCTCAAATTGAAGTTAAAGAAACTAAAAAATGACCTTGATTGAAAATAAAAAATTAACAAAGTTGAAAAAAAAGTAATTATTTGTTTAGTTTTTTATTCTGCTAGTTTTCTTTTTTTTTCTTGATTCTTTACTAGAATTCTCTAATATTCTTTTGAAAACTCTTTCCTCTTAATAAATTTCATATGTAATCCTTTCTTTGTCTAAATATGTTTGCAAAGATTTGGTATCTGCTAAATAAAAATGTAAGGAGCAATTTTTTCACCTTGTTCTTTCTTCAGAATGCTTCTAATGGTACTATAATTCTTGGGTTCCATGGTAGACCTAATGTAAATTAACTTCATATTAACTATTTTTATAGAGGTAATTCTATATATCACTTAAGATAACAAATGGGATATTATAAAACTGTTAATTATATAATCATGTTACAAATTTTTGAACCCTGAAATTCTTGGTAGTACCAATGTTCACTTTGTCTGGTTTTAATGTAAATTAACTTCATATTAACTATTTTATCTAGGCAAATATTGTAAATCACATACACTGGTGATGTTAAACAAGCACTATTGATCCCAATTCTTGGTAATACCAATGTTCACTTTTGTCTGGTTTTATTGTAGCATGCCCCATATAAGCCAACAACTATACATCTTTTTCCTCAATATGTTTATGATAATGTTTTAATACAATCAATGAAAGCATGTCTAAAAATTATGTAAAAATTAAAATTCTACAGTACTTTATTTTGTTAGCCTAAAGTAAACAAAGTTTTTGTTATTTCTAGGATATTGAGGTTATTAATCAAATCATAAATAATATAATTATTAGACAAACTTCCGGATCCATTAAATCGTATATATTCATCAACTCATAAGTTGTTAAGAGATTGATTATATTAGACTAACTAATAAAAGAAAATTAATTTTGCAAATGAGTTGAGAAAAAAATTTCGCGCCTTTATTAATATTTGTTAAAAGCATATGTCAATTACATTTCATTGATAAAGACAACCAAAATTTATTCTACCCATGAATTTAATATATATATATATATACTGTATGTTCAAATGAGTAGAGTTGTTTAAGAGAAAAGAATAAAAATATTTACACAAATATATATATCTATTACTATATACGAAGATTGGAGATTATATGGACAAGTAAAAAGAAAAGGAAAATCAATAATTCCCACTTTAGAATTTTAACATTTATATCTCTTAGATGATCGTTTTCTATCATAATGATCATAATGAGATTGATAACGATGTTGTCTTGATGATGATGATGATGATGATGACGACGACGACGATGATTGTCGGGGTTGATGTTCTTGATTATATTCCTGTCGATGTTCACGGCGATATTCTTTATTATTATGATGATGTTGCTTTTGCTGTTTTTCTTGATAATGATGTTGCTGCTTTTCTCGATAATGTTGCTGTTGTAGTGAAGAACGTGGACCAAAATCTTGTATCGGTTGTGACGTAGTTTGAGAATAATATTGATCATATGAAGAATATGCAGGTGGAGATGGAATAGCTTGAAGCCCGGGTGAACCATGATGTGTTGGTATAAACGAGTGTTGATTATTTTGTAGTGGTGATGGTTGTATAGCAGTTTGATATTGAGTTGGGTATTGAGTTGAATATTGTTGTGCTTGTGGCTGTGGTGATGGTATAGAAATATGAGATTGATTAAAAGATATAGGAGAAGGTGCTGTATTATTGAATGGTGATAGTTGAGCATTATAATGGCCAGTCGTTGCTGACAAATTTTGTGTTGGTAAGTTATGTTGTGCAATGTTTTGTATATTTGAATTTGCCAACAAGGTTTGAAAAAATTCAGAAAATTCTCCATTAGATGCTGAAATCACTGGCAAATTATTTGTGTAGGAATGTTGTGATTTTTGAGAATTAGGTGGCTGTAATGATTGTGGAGTGGGATTAGTAGCATTTTGTTGTGATTTAATAACAGTGTCGGTTTCAGGTTTTTCATTTTGTTTATTAGATCCAGAAATTGATTTAACAGGTTCATCATGATGTGATTTTTCTTTTTTATCTAGTCTATTGCCACCTTTACTGCTGATATGATTTGCATTTGCATCACTTACATCACGTGGACGTTTTAATTTACCTGATTCAGCTTCAACTATCACTATTGCGCCTAACAATAATTTAGAGTCACGTTTATTACCGTCAGTTTGCGGTATCAAGATCTCATCATATTCCAAAAATGTTACTACATCAGGTATTTTGTCTTCAGGTTCTATTGGTATAAGGTACAGTTCTCTAACAGTAGTGTATGTATTCGCCACACGACCATAACGAATATGCTTATCTTTTGGTGAGTAGCGTAGATAATTAAACATACTATCAAATTGTTGTTTATCAAAGAAAGTATCATCCACTTCAAATTTAATAAAAACAACATCTTTTGATGGTGAACACCAACAATCAATCAAATATGTATCAGCCTGTTCGACGCGTGACACGTGTCCATTAACTCGAATAGAAGCAGCGAGATATTCATCCCAGTTTCGAACTTTATCAAGTTTCTTTGCTGCAACAAGACTTGCCTGTCCTGAAAACCTTGCCACGCCATCATATAATAATCTTCCTTTCCAAACTGTGATTGGTTCGGTTATAGCATTGTTTTGTGGTTCTCCTGGTGGGGTTTTAGAAGGACTTCCAAAGGATGATGATACAGAAGATGATAAAGCTCCAGGTGAATATGGAGGCGAATCCATCACTTGTTGTGGTAAATTCATAATCGCGTTTGATACAATTGGCACTGTTTTTTTTTTAATATTTACATAATTGTCTGTTGCCTTTATTTCTTTATTATTATTACCATTATTGGAATTTGCAAGAGAAGTTTCCTTATCATAAATTACAGCGGCCTTTGTTTCCATATTTTCTGTAGACTTTAAAATTGATGTATCATCTTTTGATGAGTCATTATTATTAAAAGCAGCAAAATTATTAATGGCGATAGTGGGAGAAATAGTGATAGAAGTAGCAGTAGCAGGTGATACAATATCACTGCCTAAGCTTGTTTTTCTTTTGGGAATTAAATCTTCTATATTGATTTTTGGTCTAGTTGGACTAATACTAATAGAACTGGTGGATTTTAGTGTCGGTGTATTTTTATCTTGCTGTGGTGATGATGTTGATGAGCTGTCATTTTTTGATGAATCTAAAAAGTCTCCAACAATAATGTATTCACCTTTATGAGTTTTTTTAATTCTAGGTCCCATATCTTCAGCTTTTAAAACAGATTGTTGCATGCTTTCCCTACGAACTTTTACCATTAATGATTTTTGTTCTGGATTAGCCAATTCTTCCGGGGTCATTTGTACCAATTTCACTATTGGGATATCACCCTTAACAACATTTGTCAACAATCGATCATTTTTTGGATGTCCTAAACTTGTATGAAGATTTCGAAATTTTGATTTATAAGGTTGACCTAATGGTTCTTTATCATTTTTTGTAGCAAAAGCATCATGTATAGCTTCTTCAAGTTTTTGTGCAAGTCTTCCACCAAGTTGATCAATCGTGTCGTCAGATTTTGGTAAGTCATCTTTTTGATCCAAGTCTTTATATTTTTTAACAAATATTTCTTTAAATTTCAGATTACATAAAGCTCTTAAATTGGAATCATATAAAGAATTTGTTGGCTTTTTGGCTTGAATTTGTAATTTTTTAATTGAACCTTGACCGGACTTTTTAGCAATAGCAGTCTTAGCACCACCACTGCTGCTACCATTATTATTATTAGTAGCAGAAACACCAGCAATACTTTGCACACCATTTACATTAGTTGACTGTAATTTACTACTACTAGTCACTAAATGTGATTTCATAGAAGCATTTAAAACTTTATTTGTAGTAGTTTTAGAAGAAGGGGGGGGAGAAGAAAGAGTGAACTTTGAGTGTACCTGACTTGGTACTTTTTTTGATTCTTTTGTAACAACAAAAGGTGATGATACAGGTTTTTGTGTCTGTGATTCAACTCCTTTAAATGTTTTACTATCTAAATTTTTACTTTGTAAATAACACACTTCACCACCACAATATGAATTATTTTTCTGCGTAGAATTTGAACACTCCTTATTCAGACATTTGGTTTCCGAATTTAATGATTCCTAATTTAAAATTATTAATTTTAATTATTAAATAAAACAAAAACAAAAACAAAAATAATAAATAAAATTTTTACATCATTAGTGTGTTTCACAATCATTGAAGCCTTCGGATCAATACCAAGAGGTTCAGGTAATGGGCATTCATCTATACAATTTTTTTTTTAAAAAATTTTTTTTTATATATATTATATTAGCCATTTGAATACGATTACATTTATGGTGATGATGATGATGATGATGATAAAGGATTGGGTTTGTTTTAAAAAAATCATCCATTTTTAGATCGATTCAAAAAAAAGAAAAACCCCTTTTTTTCAAAATAATGAACGTATTATAACGATGTTTGATAATATTTGTGGCGAAAAGTGATTTATATTTCATTATACAAAGGATAACAATGTATTATAAACGTTATATACAATTAATCATAAAAAAAAATAAATCGAAGATGAATTTTGCGAAAAATAAAGATGATGCTATATATACATAAATAAACAGAAAATACCTTTTAATAAATCAATATATGGACGATTTTCTGAACATTTAGGACAAATGTATTTTTCCATTTCTACAGCCTGTTGTTCGGTGAGATTCACACATTCAATATGACACCTGTAGCAATCAATTACACAGAGTATAAAAAATCAAAATAAAATAGGGACAATATATTTAAAAAAATAAATAATTTATTTAATCATCATTGAAAAACCAATTACCAGTCGTTACAGATATCACAGTTAACCATTGTACCATGAGCAGATCTACGACAAATACAATATTCTTTTGTTTTTTCTTTCTTTTGTTTTCTGGTTTTTGAGCGAACTTCTATTCCTGGAGTGGAG
>CAUDNR010004079.1:45502-102374 GCA_958430865.1 Entrophospora sp. SA101
GATGATGATGATGTTAATGTTGATGATGATGATAAATATATTATTGTAAATAATAATAAAATAATAAAATAATAAAATAATATTTTTTCTAATTGAAATTTAATTTTAATCAAAATCTTACAATCGAAAGTAATTAAATTAAAAATTACAAATATTTAAATAATTATTTAGTTTGCAAAAAAAAAATTTTTTCCTAATTAATCCTTCTTGATTATAACATTTTAATATCTTGATTATTATTTTTTACTCTTTGACTACTTTCTTCAATGCTAATGACATTATTAGAACTGAAGAAATTAAGAGAGTAAGATTTATCATTAGAGAATAAATACATCCAAATTCAATAGTTGACTCATTTAATAATGTCTGTTGTATGGTAAAAATAATAATATTGATATTAATTATTATTGGTAATAAAAATTTTAAAATAAAAATTTAACACTAATTACCGTATAAGATGCTCCAAAATGACTTAACATGGTAAATAAAATATAAGAAAATTTTCTCTTGGGATTACTAAATCCTTCAAATGCCGTCATCATCCAAGTTATATGTAACAATATAAAAAGACATGTTGTGATTGCTAAATAAACGTATATATTGTGTGTACGTGTGATGATTTTGAAAGAAAGAAAATTAATTAATATTTACACTCAAAATGATATCCATCCTCAGAGAAAAAAAGGGAAATAGAAAGAGAAATATTGAGAAATAATAATTTTTTTACCTCCAACAAAATATAATGATAGGAATGGGCAGGATTTACACATCAATATTCCAGGTCCAATTGAATATACTAAAAGTGTAACATAAGTTATTGATCCGTTTATTAATCCATATCCTAATCCACATACTATATTATCATAATGTATTAGTAACTAACTGAATAACTTATTGGTAACTTTTTTAATTTTTTAAAAAATTTTTTTTACCAAAAGCAAACGAATGCTCATTGTATGGAGAATTTGGATTCTTGGAAACTAAATTTAATCCATACTTGGCACGTCTATAATTAATATGAAAAAAATTATAATTAAAAATTAAGTTTAACAACTGCCAGATTTCTCATTGAAATCGCATACACACACACACATATATAATTTCACTGATATTATTATATTAAAATTACTTTAGAATTATAAAGAAAAACCATCGAAACAATTCTTGCAACAAGACACTATAGAATATTGTGAAAAGGTTGTTATCTCTTAGAGGTTTAATTATAACCCAAATTATTGAAGCCAAAAATATTGAAATTAGCCAGAAAAATGCACTAAATAAATGAGTTGATTGATCGATTGATTGATTGATAGATTTTGTAAATTGAATGTTAAGAGAGCAAAAAATAAAATATCTTTGATAAATCAATGAATGAATTAATTACCTAGACACCATCAATAATACAAGTTGAGCATCTCTAGCTACATGTAAGAAAAATATACTAAGAGCTGGCCCATACGCTTTATAAAAGTACACTTGTATATTAATAAATCCATTGCTATATTGTTATGATTAACAGACAATCCTTTTTACTAACCAGTTAGTGCACATCCAAAAAATGTTAATAATGTCATATTTTTATTATTTTTTTACTATCCGCAAAAATACTAAAAAGAGCAAATTCGATTATATAAACATTATTATTTGTTTGATTAAAAGCAACAACGTAAACTTTAAACAATAAAGAGACTAACATAAAATTGTGAAACGTGTCTGTGAATTTGTAACCAAATCAGTAAATTTTCCCAAAAAGTATATTTTTTTGTTTCACGGGAATGCTTATATAGTCGAACCTCATCATTATTATAATAATAACTAGTAAGAAACCGGATTATTTTATATTTTTGTGACACATTACTTTGAATTCATCTTTACGAATTGCAGATATTGATGATTGATTTTTGAACGGATGCAGAGTATCTTAGAAGGAAAGATCTGTTGGTTATTCAAACAATAACTGGAGATCGGCAGGGTTTGTTTATGTTCGCAAAAAACGTGAGTTATTGCATGGCTGGAAGCAATCAATATCTTCAGGTTGTTATTCGAGGTGAACCATACTTAATTTATATCCAATATACAGATAATAAATTAAAAGTCACATTACTTGCATACCTTCTTTACCTAATAAAGTTTAGGAACCCCAACATCTGCTGTCATTAATGTCTATGTATTTTATCTTGGAATAATTCTTGGCGTTGTTTGTGATAGAAATCAAACAAAAGACCTTTTATGATTTACCATCTATTATTGTTATTCTCTTGCACAAATTCTCATCAACGATACGTAGGCATTTTCCAGATCCAGTCAAGAATGAGCTTGTTAAAAACTGTAGGGTAGTACACATTTAATCATCTTTGTGTGATTGGTGGGTGGTTCGACAAGCGTCAAAAATTCAGCAGTCTTGGAATCGTGTGGATGCTGCCCGTAATTTTTTTTTTTTTTTTACTTACAATGGATCCATTTTATAAAGGAAGCTTGCTGTCATTTTAACTGTGACAGGATATGACTAGCGATTATGAACCGCAATTAGCCAGACTTGGTGTAACAAGGAAATAAATAGTAACAATTGTTGTTACTTTCCAAATTTCCAAATGTAGAGAGATATATAACGATCGAAGGTCTCGATAGTTTGTACATCGCTATTTGTTTGTAGCACTAAATCTTTAAAAGGTTGTTTTTTTTTTTTAATGCTTTCTAACATTGATTGTATTGTTGTATTGTCGATTTATTTCCATACATCTTTTACATCTACATACATACACCTTTTACATTTATATTAAAAAAATATTGAAAAAATAGAGCAGAGTATGTCGTATCACTTATTATCAAAACTTTCTCGTGATTTGTGTCAACTTCTCGATACTTGTGCATATTATGATGTGTTAATTCGTGTGGGTAAAGGTTCCAGCATCAGAGAATTTCCCGCCCACTCGCTTATATTAAGAGCCAGATCTGGCTATTTTAGAGGAGGCCTAGCTAACAATAAAGTTAAAATGGAATATGATAAAATCATTTTCAACAAGCCAAGCATCACGCCAATTGCTTTTGAAATCATTTTAAAGTAATGACCAATTAATCACTTGTATAAGTTTATAAATTTAAATATATATATATAAAGATTCATTACTAAAATTTTATTATTATTATTGATATTAAAAAATGGATGCATAGATATATTTATAGTGGTAAAGTAGATTTTATGAATATTAATGGAAAGCAAGTACTTGACTTGTTGTTTGCAGCAGAAGAACTTGGATTAATGGAAATATTGGAGTGTATTCAAGATTATTTGATTAACAATCAAACAGCTTGGATGGATAAAAATTTTGTAACATATCATCGAGCAATTTATCGAAATGATTCGTTTAAAACACTACAGGTCTATTACACTGAAAAACTTGCCACTAATCCAGCAGCCATATTCCAAACATTGGATTTATTTAATCCAGATGTTTTGAATGCTCTGGATAATTCAGGATGCATTAGGTTGAATGAGGTATTCTGGGGTTACATTGTTAACTGGTCACGATTTCAGATCCCTAAACTTAATAACGAGGTTACCGGATGGGCAAAGGATGATTGGATTTCGTTCAAGCAGTCACTTAGTCAGTGTATACCATGGAAAAGTATAGATAATATGGAATGGGATGTATTTCATGATTTGATCATTCCATGTGAACCATTTCTCCCCCCAGAAAGATTTGACATAGCATTAAATGCTCAATTGAAAAAATCCTGTGATGCCACCGCAGTCATAAGATCACCTATTTCATTACAATTCAACGCGACCATCATCAATATTTGTCATGCAACCCTGCTCTCCAGTTGGATTGATCAACTCAACAATAAGATTTATCGACCCGCCGAGATACCATACGAGTTCAAATTGGTATTGAATGGTAAACGAGATGGATTCACTCCTGAGGTGTTTCATCGTAAATGTAATAAGATGTCCAGAACTCTAGTGATATTTAAAACTGCCAATTCAAAGAGTGCGCTGTATGGTGGATATAATCCGTTGGATTGGGAATTTGATAGGACGACTAAAGATAGCTTTACATTTCATTTTGATTATAGGAAAGCCGAAATTAATCGATTGGATGGATGTGCGATTTTAAATAAACAAGGGTATGGCCCGTGTTTTGGTAATGTGGATTTATTCGCATTTCCAGATGGAAACCGTAGAATTTTATGGAGAACCAATGATAACGATGAAGGGCTTCTAGTTGAAGATTATGAAGTATTTCAAGTTGTTGAGAAACTTAAACGGACAAATTATGGATCCTCTCTAAGTCATAACCCTCGTAATCATCATGTTCATTCTCACAAAAAAAGATGACGAGAGAGTGAATTTTGTGGGTTTTTTTTTTGGAAAAAAATTTTTTTAATTAATATATACATACATATATAGATTATTATAATATTTATTATTTATTATTTATTTTGTTATAGAATTTGGTTGTACAAATATTATTTAAAAGTACTATATATAATTAAACATTTCCTTTTACACATAATTGGAAACAACTCCGAATGTATATCATTTATTACTATTATATTATAGATCACTCATTAAAAAAATTTTTATTTGCGAGAGTAACAATGAGTTTTATTAAATAAAAAGTACGTTTGTTTACGTTGATAAATCATATATGTGGAAAATTAATAAAATAAATTTATGACTTTAAATTTTGAGTTAATATACCAACCACAACTGAATTCATTGTAATAATAAAAAAGATGAACAATTCAGACGGGGATGTGGACATGCCTCTTGACGAGCTAAGGATGACTGGATCATGTAAGTGTTATTGGGATTTCCTAACAATTAATTAAAAGATTTGATTAACATTGAAAATATATTATTTATCCAGACTATCAAAAAGAGCCACAATTAGCGAGGAAGATAATATACGCATTGGTAGCAGCAATGTTACAAATATTCTTTATGATGACGACTTTTCTATTTTACAATAGAAGAAAGCTCATAATCGACCTTGAGGCAAGATCATTGCGATTGTCGTTAACATTTGCAATATCGAATATAATATTTACTCCAGTTCTAGTATTATATAATGGGTTTTGGTCAAGTTTTCCGTGTTATGTTGTGCTATGGAATCTTCATTTGTCATTTTTGATTTATTCATTGGTAATGGGCGCCAGAGGTGTCCGATTGATATTCTTGGCTAATTTGAGCTATGCAATATTAGATATTTCATTGAAAAAAAATAGACATTCCACGCTACTTTTAAAAAATATCAACGATAATGATGATAATAAGGACAATAATAACAATGATAATGATAATGATGACAACGATAATGACAGTGATAGCAACGCGGTGACTTTTAACGATTATTTGAAATGGTATCGAAGAAAGAAAAAATTTACAACAGATAAAGTGTTGTGTTATGCGATATTTGGTATTGTACTAATCATGGTCATGGTACTAATCGGAATTGTAGTATTCGCTAAAGATGATGAGCAATTCTCGATAA
The DNA here is from genome assembly GCA_958430865.1 of Entrophospora sp. SA101. Taxonomy (NCBI): domain Eukaryota; kingdom Fungi; phylum Glomeromycota; class Glomeromycetes; order Entrophosporales; family Entrophosporaceae; genus Entrophospora; species Entrophospora sp. SA101. The sequence goes on from CAUDNR010004079.1 coordinate 51,001, forward strand.
AGAAGTTTGGGCAAGAGCAAAAACAATGTTCGGATGGATTGGAATATTTGCCACTTTATACCTTAATTACAGCATTTATATTCATAGAATGTCCGGTATTGTTCTATTACCTCAAGCCGTTAAATGAAAATTACGGAATAAAAAAAGAAATTTTCATTAATTTGATTACAACTATTTCTTGTCTAATTTTATATTTCGCGACTATTTTCTTGGATCAAGTTGTGAGATTCTGGGGGCCGTTGACATGGCTGAGTGTGGCTTTGTTATGTGGACATGTAAATATAATATTTTTACCAGTGGTAAAATCATACAAGAAATCGAATTTTTTAATTAATTATAGAAATGGTAATCGTAATAATAATAATAATAATAATAATAATAATAATAATAATAGAGACGTGTATGTGAGGAGTATTTGTGAGGAGGATTTAGTTATTGTCGATAATAATTATAGAATTTCATGTGATGTTAAATGTGAAAATTACAATGATAATAATTTCAATGATAGCAATAATGTGAGTAATGATGATGATGGTGGTGAAGGTCGGCTAAGGTTTAGTCAAATTTTAAAAGACGAACGTCTTTTCGAAAAATTTAAAATTTGTGCAGCATCATTTTTTTGTATAGAGTTGATCTTGTTCATTGAAGAATATCAATATTTGAAAAGTAAGGTTTTGAAATATTATGAACACACCAATGATAATTTAGATTTTGTCGCAGATCCTAGACCAATCAAAGACGTAACTGACAATATTCAATCGTCAACACAGCCACCACAGCCACCGCAGCCATCATATCAACATTTTACACCGTGGGAGACTATCATTAGGGGGAGTTCACCTTCGCCATCATTAATATCATCATCATCATCATCATCAACATATTTTTTAAATTCCGCTACATCCTTTTCACCTTTCATAGAAACAATAACAATGGATAATGATTTGAAAATACTAAAAACAATAACAACTGCGCCATCGTCATTGTCATCGACAACGCCACTATCTAAATTCAATAATGAAAATCTCCGATTATCTTCATTGTCACCTATAACAATTTCGATTCCTGAAACCTTGGGCCTTTATTTTAACTCAAAATCAAGATTTAAATCAGATTCAAACTCAAATTCGAATTCAAACTCAAATTCGAATTTAGACTCAAATTCAAACCCAACCTTATCACCACTACCTCCAAAATTATTACCAAAAGAACTTAAACCATATTATCAAAGGTTTTATCAAACGTTCCTGGACCCGTCTGCAGGTTTGGCCATAAATGTGGATGATTCGACATTACGTAATATAAAACGTCAAATTGTAGGCCAAGGAGATTATAATATCGATATGTTTGAACATGCTAGGATGGAAGTCTTACATTTGTTGTATGGTAACACATTCAACACATTCATCGAACAATATTATCGGACTAATATTTGAGCATGTGGAAAACTTTTGTATCATTGGATCTCAAATCTCAATTTAAAGTGGGGTGATACATTTGTGAATTTATTATTTTTTATTATTATAAATCTAGATGCAAATGATATAAACAAAATAATTCGTTGTGTATTTCCTAACTGGAATTTGACGATCGTTTCTAATTGATTATTTGAGTGAAATTGTCACAAAAAATGCAAAGAAACAAATTTAATTAAAATTGGTCGGTCATTTAAAATTATTTATAAATAAAAAAATTTTATTATTTTTTTACAAAAAAAAAAAAATTTCCCCCTGACGTTCCTTTTTTTTAAAAATTTTTTTATCAAATAATTAAATAATTAAAACAATAAAATGGCAAAAGTACTACGTTGGTTCGGAAAGGTAAATAAATAATTTATAACCATAAAAACCATTGTGTGTATATATATAAATAATATTTTAATTTTTATTTTTGATGCTTAGAATGGTAAACGATACGACTATAACAACGACGACGATAATAACCGCACATCATCACCATCACAATATTTAAAAACTAGACATAAGGTGGAATGGATTAAACAGCATGAAACATCGTCTCGTGGCAATTCATGGACGAACAGTAGAGATTTTGGATCGATAATGCAATATCGACAAGAATTTGATCAGTTTGCATGGAAAAAACATCATAGTTTACCAATTCCGCGTGATAAACATAGTTATAATAACAATTATAGTTATCATGAAAGTAATAATAACCATAATAATATTTATAATGTTTATGATGAGGATGATTACCAAAACAATTCATCACCTTTATTGGAAGCTTCAAAAAAAGTCTTGGTTGATCCTAGAAGATTCGCTATCATTGATCCAAATGATGATGATGATGAGGATGATGGCGACGATCATTTTAATCCTAATTCTAATCCCAATAATACTAATATTAACAAACGGAAAAATTCTATGATCGAAGAAAAATTTAATGAACGATTAAAAAAATATCAAGAAGAATTAAAACGAAAGCAATTCCTACAACAAGAGCAACAAGAAAGACAACAACAATTATCACAATCAAAATTACATCAAAAATCTTATTCCATGAATTCAAATTCGTCAAATAATCAAGAACAATTTATTTTTAATTATAACATTAATAACATAACAATAAATAATAGTAATCAAACTATATATGATGATAATAGTAACGGTAATGATGATCATTACAACGATAACATTAATCAACAATACATATATTCGTCATCACCACCAGACATTATTGAAGAAAGCGAAAAAATCATGTCTTCGGATATTAATAATAAAGTTGAGACCCCTGCTAAAATAATTGTTGCTACTAAAGAAAATTTATCTAGAAATAGTAGATCTAGCATTCAATCAATCCAATTACACTCGATTAAGCGTGATACGAAAAGATTTAGCGGTAATATTAACATCATTAACAATAATCATAATGCTATTAATGATGAGATTAATCAAGATAAAATTGAAATTAAAACCATTAAAGAAGATGATGGTGTTGATGATAATAATCATTCATCGTCATCGTCCAATCATGAAAATCACAATCACGTTCGAAATAGAAATTCGTCAAATAGAAGTTCGAATATCCCATCATCAAATACATCAAATAAAAGTCTGAATGGTATACCATCAAGTACATCAAATAATAGAAATTCGTCAAGTAGAAACTCATTAAATAAGCATTCATTAAATAGAGATTCGATAAGATCATCGATATCCGCAACAAGTTCAACGTCACATCCATCATCTAGCAGCGCTAAAACTACCGGCAACGAAAGAAAAAATATAATATTAAAACGTAATTTTGCAAGATGTAATACTTGTAGAAAATCAATGATGGAAGGTGGATACACAACACAATGGTGTAGAGTGTGCGAGTCTAAAAGATTTGAACAAAATTTTGGCACGTGGACAAGTGGTAATGATAATATTGATTGTTTCATTTTGGAGACACAGTTGAATGCTCAGAGCAGGTTTGATTATTTGGAATGGATTCCGTTTGACAAATTTAAAAATATTCAGTATGTTGGAAATGGCGGATTTGGTAGTGTTTACAAGGCTATTTGGTTGGACGGGCCAAGAGAAAAGTGGGATAAAAAAACTTATCAATATGTTTGTTGCGGTGAATGGGTGGTTGCTCTGAAACGACTTCACAACTCAAAATACGTCACCACCGATTTCTTTAATGAGGTAAATGAATACATTAATTAAATTATGATTATTATTTTCATTATTATTGTCGTTATTATTATAATTAATCCCAATATCATCAATATCAATTTATATCACCAACCAATAATAAGATGAGTATACATTTGAGAAGTGAAAATAATAGCGGAAATTATTTTATACGTTATTATGGTATAACGCAAGACCCCAACACCAAAGATTATATGATAGTTGAACAATTTGCTCGTAATGGCAATCTACAATCATACATTAAGAAAAATAGGAAAACTCTAACATGGCAAAAAAGGTTGGATATTTTGTTTAGCGTAGCAACAGGAATCAACAGGATCCATTCGAAAAAGATGTTGCACAGGAACATACATAGTGGCAATATACTTATACATTCTTTAACTACCACTTTGGTGAGTGATTTGGGTTTGAGTTCTCGGGCTGACAAAGGAACATCTTCCACAAACATAAATGACATAAGCGGAAGTCACAAATCGACAACGTTGGAATTACTTGATGAGTCGAACGGCACCTATGGCGTTTTGCCTTACGTTGCGCCAGAGTTAATACGTAACAAACCGTACACAAAAGCATCTGACGTTTATAGTTTTGGGGTGATAATGTGGGAACTAGCTTTTAATAAAAAACCATTTAGTCACCGAGCACATGATATTGAATTGGCAAGAGATATTTGTGATGGAGAGCAATTGGACTGTGAGATGGAAGGAATGCCAGAATGTTATAAAGAATTGATGCAATCATGTTGGAACCTGGATCCATTCAGTAGACCAACGGCCGAGCAATTGTATGTAACGTTGGCCACATGGTTGTGTAAAGTTAATAATAATGTAATCGATGATAGTGGCGTTGCAGTTCAATTCAACAAAGCCGAAGAAATATTTAATAACAATGTTGGCGGCCTAGAAGAGGAAGAAGAGGAAGTGGTTGATCCTGGGGCAATATATATTAGTAGATTTTTGAAATTTTCTGAATTACAAGAACCAACAATTATTTTCACCAGAACAAACGATCCTATCGAACATTTATCTGTAAAAAATCATATTATTCTAGAAACCCAATTGTGTAATCTTAAATACGAAATTTTACAAACTGAAAATACTAAAGTCGCAGCTGAAGTTTATGAAATTTTAAAATATTTGTAAAAAAAAATATATCCATTCATTTAAAAAAATCTTTACATTCATTCATATCATTCATTCATATCGTTTTTTTTTTATTAATTTATTATAATACTTTTTGTAAATTTTTTAAATAAATATTTTTTTAATAGAAATTTTTTTTTGTAGAAATTTTGAGTTGAATAATTTAGTAAACGAATATGTTCCTTTTTGCGTTTTATATAAAATATAATAAATTTTAGTGTCTATAGTTACTTCTATATATATATATATATATATATATATAAAATTCCTGAAAAACAAAAAAAAATTATTTATATTTCAATATTATAATCTAATAATCTACTAGTATATATTGCATTTAAATGTATTGTATGATTAGTATTGATCTTTTTTTGATGACTTTTTTGACATCTTTCTGCCAACTCAAATTCCATTTGAATTTTGTTATGACCACCACCACCATCACCACCATCATCATTATAATTATTAATGACATTATATTTCTTTTTGACAAGTTGATCTAACCAATCCTCTAGTATATTGATTATGACACTTAATTTAGGCCTCCTGTTAGGATTTTCATCTAGACATCTTTCCATTAATGAAACGTAGCATGGAGGTATGTTATCGTTATGTAGAGTAAATTCGGGTCTCAAATTGTTTTTACAAATATCAAATGCCAAATCTGAATCATGCGATCTGTTCGAAAACGGTTGTTGGCCGGTTGCCACACACCACATTATCATCCCAAAACTGTAAACATCTGATGAATTCGTATACTTTTTTCGTTGTCGTCCCAATAAAATCTCTGGCGCTACATATGGCAAAACTCCATATATTTTTTTGTCGTTTATGTTATCATCGTCATCATCGTGGTGATGATGATTAGGTGGAAAATATTGTCCTATATCACTAATACAAACTAGTCCGGAATATTTGTTGTCTAAAAATATGTTTCCAGGATGTAAATTGTTGTGTAGGATTTTTTGATTATGAAGTTTAAATATTCCAATTGCCAAATCATATAATAATTCGATTTTTTTTTGCCATGAGATTGTGTGAGTTCTTGAAATCACAAGATCTTGAAAATTTCTTCCATAGTCCATTACTATTATATAATTGTTTGTTTTAGGATCTTGTGATAACCCATAACAAAATAATATATGGCCATTAGAATTACTTTTAAAATGATTGGAAATCTGTAATAAAAATATACTTGTCAAAATCAAAAACTAATAAATAAATCAAAAAATAATAATATCAAAAATGCATGATATGAAAATTACTTCTTTTAAATAATCATTGGAGATATTTTGTGAATCATTGAGGATTTTCAATACAACTTTTCTAGGTCCAGATCTAATTCTTTGTTGGTTTTCTTCATCCCATGACCATTTTGGTCCCTTGGTCCAATTCGTCATAATCACTTTACTATAACCACCATCGCCTAAATATTGTAAATTATCATTTTCAAAATCTCCAAAAGGTATCCATTCCAAATAATCAGTGTGAGTTCGAGCAAGTTTTTGCGAACTTTTAATCATTTCATCCAATTTTTCATTCCCACTTGTCCATGACTCGAATTGTTGTTCGAATATTTTTGTTTCACAGCTTTGACACCAACTATACCCGGTTCTCGGTTTCTGACATTTCTTACACTTTAGATATGTTCTTTTGCAAAATTCATTGCTCAATTCATCGTTTATTTGATCGGTGGAAATTAATTGTAATGTATTTTGTGTTGACATTTCTTCTTCTATTTCCTGTTTACCTAAGGCAACTCCCATATTTTAATTTTTTTAATTTATAAATAAAAATTTTTAGAATGGGTTTATGCACATTTGTACATTGTATATATGGTGATAATTTTTGTAAATCATTTTTATTATGAACCCATTGATTTAATATTATTATTATGAATCGGAGAAAAACAAGTAAAAAAAAATTTTTTCAATACATGCAAAGAAAAATAATAATTATATCAATAATCTTCCATGTGCACACGCACACACAAAAAAATTTATGTAGTAGGTCAACTTTTTTTCATGCAGAAATTGCTTTAGCAATTTTTTTTCCAATTATTAATATGTCGATCATTTACTTGATTCATATGATCCATAGGGCGGATCATTCAATATTTAGCTTTTGTATTATCCGCTTTGTATATTAATATATTAATATTAATTATTATTGTAATTAACAATACCATACGGATATAAAATCGCATCGCAATAAATATTCCAAGGAATTTTTTATTTGGGTTTCTTTCACCGTGAGTTTTACTATTTTGTTGAGGTTGATTTACTCTAAAATTAAAATAGAATAAATGAATGAAATAAAACGCAAAAAAAAAAATTTTATATATTATAAAAAAAAAATTTTTTTTAATCGTTAAAAAGTAGAATGTTTGAACATGAAAAAAAAAAAAAAGGTCAGAGAACCTTGTCTCATCTAATTTTATCAGACGGCAATTCCTATCGTTTATTCATTTTATAGATTATTTTTCTTCATTCCTTTTTTTTTTTTATTTAAGATGATGATGATGATGATGATGATGATGATGATGATGATAATGATGATTGATGAAGGAATAAAATAATATATAAAGAGAAACTAACCTTTGGTTTTAAATGATTCGTGTAACTGATTTATAAAGTTTATTGGATGAATGTAGGTAGTTCAAGTTGTGAGTGTTAAGACTTAAAAATCTAAATAATAATAAAATATTAATTTAAAAAATTTTTTTAATTAATAAATTGATAATTATTTATACGGGATATGTATACACGTATATATATTTATATTTATATGGAGATCAGACATCCAAGGAAGGGTGAACTTCGCCATCATTAGGTTATTAAACCTTTCGGTGGAAACTGCGAATAGACGGAATATTTTCATCACCTCTCTCACATAAATACATATATATATACACTGTGAATGTGTGCATGTGTGCAAGGTATATTTATAATAATATGAATACACTCACCACCATTTGGAATTAGTTGTAAAAATTATAAAAAAAAGTAAATTTCCTGATTAAAATAAAAAAAAATTTATCTGTCAATTAATAATTATCTTGTAAAAAAAAAATCATCTCCTAATCATCGCTTCAAAAACTATTATTAATAAAATAATATTTGGTACTTCTTACTCATCATACATACATCATTATAAATTACTTTGTTGTTGTTAAGAGAAAGAAAAAAATTTTTTTAGAGAAAAAAAAATTTTTTTTGAGATGACTTGATGATTGGAGAGTCCTCACAAATAAATTTTAGATTATTTCTAAATTTAAAAGTTACTTAACCATGTTTAGAAATGATCTCATCGTAATCAAATCCAAAAATATAAACATTATGACTGGTTGATTAGGTTAGGGAGGCAATATGTGATAGTAAATCTATTATTATTATAGTTTTTGGAAATGCAATCAGCAGTGACGTTAACGGCTAAAATGGATAATAATAATCATTCTAAATATGGTAAAATAAAATTTATTAAAAAGAGATGATATAGAATTAGATGAAAATTAATATGGGGAATTGAACAAAAACAAGGATTGAAAAAAAAATGTTTCAGATTGGAATAAGGATGATTTTAAACAATTAAAAATCTATTGGCTGATGATTTCTATGAAAAAAATCAAGCCACATTAAAAAAGTATTGACAAAGAACTTTATGAAAAAATTCTTTGATATCATCCTACTATTAAATGGCAAACAAAATTATTGCTTCAAAAAGGACCAAGAACAAAGAATAACAACTGTAGTAGAACAAGAAGAATGTAAGAATGGCACTACCAAGCAGAAACCACACGATGGAGATCAGAACTCACGGCAACCAAGACGATCGGGATGTCCGGGATGACCAGCAGTTTCATACTACCGCTGTTTTTAGTCTCGTTTCCGCAGACGCTGTTCATACATCTATTTCGCCAAAATACAACCACAATCAGAGTTACCCATGGTATTAATGAATTTCAAATGCTAATATATGGAGACAAAAATGCTATTTATTTATTTATTTGTAAACTTATTATCATTTTTGAACAACTTTGGACCCTTGCTTGAAAAGCGGGGGAAAAAAATACCACATTAGCCTTTAAAATCAATATTTTTTAAAATAAACGTTAAGTGGTTTTTATTTGTTTTGGTGAATAAGCAAAAGTTAGGACTAACTTCGGGTAACTAGTGAGTGTTAACAACGATTAGTAACATAATTTACTTTGGTGAGTAAGCAGAGGGTAGTATAGACAAAAGGCTGCTAAACAAGCTGCTTAGGTTGTTGTGCAAATAAACCAAAGCGAGTTTGCAATCGGCCAAATAAAATAAACAAGCCTTTGAGCTTTGTAAAGAGCTATCTTTACTTATTTATACCGTTGAGTGTGTTTACAGATTCACCAAAGCTTTCTAGGTACAAAAAAGAGGAAGTAACCGAGAACGAGAACCAAAGTAAATTCGTAAATTGATTAATTGACAAGCATTGAATTATTTATTGTCAATTAAATGACAAGAGTGACCCAAAACTTGAGCCATAATCTGCCATACTTGTTAAATAATCGGCATTGACAAATGTGCTATATACATTTGCACTAGATTTGTTACAATTGAAAATAAAAAAAATTATTCAATGTCTGAAAGTTTGAAAGCATTGGTAAATTAATAATACTGTACAGTTTTTACAAAAATACGGATGCTCTTTTTTATATCCCCAAAATAATAATTCAAACGTGAAATATGTTGGACCAATTTTAAGTGAATCTATTTTATTGATCAAATTATTTTTTTCTGCTAAATGTAATTCTGAAGCAATGTTAATGAATAAAACCTGATAACCGTAAAAAATCACAAGTTATACATTAATTACCTAAATCTTCTCGATATCTAAATTGAATATACATAAATTTTGTCCTTGGGATATTCTTCTTGATATTTTCCTAAATATCATTTTTAGTTCATTTTAATGGTTTCCCGTTCTGAATCAGTTTTGTATGAACTATTTTATTAATTACATATTGATTGAACTCATCATAGTAATGTTATTTTACTAGTATTTTTTACAACTTTAAAAAAAATTATCTCGGTATTAAATTGATTAAAAAAATGCCGATAGGTCCCCATATATATAATATAAATGAACCAATAGTTGTAATTCTCATAAACACGTGCGTTCATTTGAAATTCTCAGCAAAAAAAAATATTCAAACCTTTCAAAATGTCAAATAGTTTTTCGTCCTTAGAAAATATCAACACAATTATTAACAACTTTATCAATTCCAATAAGGATACCTTACCATTAAAATATATTAGCCAACTTGTAAATGATTTATCAAAATTGCTGAATGAACCTGATGCCTATGATGTGGAGATTAGAGTTGGAGCAGAACAGGAGGTTAAACCTTTAAAGCTCATTCAAATATTTTAAAAGCAAGATCTACATATTTTAAAACAGCTTTATCAGCCAACTGGATTAAAAAATCTGGTCATGGGGCTATTTTATTTGAAAAGGAGAATATTTCTCCAAAAGTATTTGAGGTTCTTTTAAAGTAAGATTGATTGATTTATTCATTTTGATTATTTTATAAACAATATTTTAAAATTATTAATTTTTTTCTCCTTATTATTTTAAAAGATTTATTTATAATGGAATTATTAGTATAGATAATCTGAATCCAAATGAAATTCTTGAACTCCTTGAAGCATGTGATGAATTGGACTTTAATGAATTAATTAATGATTTACAAAATTATCTAATTACAAATAAAAAAGAATGGATTCAACAAAATTTAATTTATGTTCAAAAAATTTCATTAAAACATCAATTGTTCAGCATATTGCAGGCTCATTGTAATAAATTAGTTTGTGAGAAACCAGAATTATTTTTAAAATCCAATGATTTCAAAGATATTGATGAATCAGCATTTATAGCCATATTAAAAAGAGATGACATAGAATTAGATGAAATTAATATTTGGGATTATGTTATTCAATGGGGAATTGGGCAAAAACAAGAATTGAAAAAAAATATTTTAAATTGGAATAAGGATGATTTTAATCAATTAAAAATTCTATTGATTAATATTATTCCATTAATTAGATTTAATCCAATTTCATCTGATGACTTCTACAAAAAAATCAAACCATATAAAAAAGTATTGAAAAAGAACTTTATGAAGAAATTCTTCAATATTATCTTACTAGTAAATGGCAACCAAGATTATTACTTCAAAAGGGTCAAGGATAAGTACAACACGGCTCCTATCACAGCCCCTACTACCACCACGGTTCTTATCACAGCCATAGTGACCATTCTCATGGGCAACAATCGACCCACAACACAGGACACTGAATTCTGAATTATTAAATTCTAAGATAATTTTTTAATAATCAAATGCTAGATTTTGCTACAATTGAAAAATAAAAAAAAAAATTTGACTATTATTCAATTATTTGAAAGCTCAAAGCATTAGTTTGCAATGTAAATGGATGACATATCAGATATTAGATGTGCAGTATTTAATGAAATGAATATCAACCAATTGATCATGAATGAATTTCTGAAAAATTTCACCTTTAATATTAATTAATTAGATGATTTTTCAAATTTGTAAATAAGACCAGAACCTATATAAAATATAAATATAAATATAAATATAAATATAAATATAAATATAAATATATATAAATATACATACACACACACACATGCTGTGTTAAAAATTTTTTACCTTCGTTTCCATCATAAATGAAAAAATTGTTAATAGGTAATTCTTTACATGATAATGCTTTTAAAATGTCCTGAGCCAAGATTCCGCCTACAATTGCACAAATTGGTGATAGTTCTGCCGAAAAATTCAATACAAGTGATCTATGCACAAACAACAAATAAATAACTGATAATCTAGTGCAGAAATATAACAGTAGTAACCTTAATAATATCGAAATTGTATTTTACTTTAATAGTTCATCAGAAACGAACGATGAATCAATTCCAACTGATTGCATATATGAATCTCTGATGGATGATAATTTTTCAATATCTTCAGATAATTTTGGTGGATGGTTATTTGCTTGTTGAAATTTCAAAATTACTAATAAATAAATCAAATTAAATTGAGTTTTTTTATGAGAACTCCCATAATTCTAATGATTCTCGATGATTCAATAAATACTTTGTATAGCCCAGAATAAAGGCTTTATTTTTTTTCTTTTAGTAGTTGCCCAATCATTTGATAAAAAGGTTTCAAAGTTTTCGTATTTGGCATTTTTCTTTATCATTTTTATTTCAACTTCATCTTTATGTGGAATAGCCACCCGGCGCTCTCTTAGCACAAATATCACACAAATGGAAAAATTAAATTAATCAGTCAGTTTAAAAAATGCTTTCACTACGACTATTTCTAATAATAATAATAATAATATCTTGGCTTACTCAATAAATTCATGTTGAAGAAGATCACAAAATATATATCCATAAATGCCATATGTGCTTGCTGCATAAAATTTCTTGCCTAATTCATGACAAATCCGGTTAATCTCGATCTGATTAATAATAAATCAAATTCTGAATGTCAGCAAATAAGTAAAAAAATATAATAAATATAACACAAGTATGTGTTAACAAATTACTATTGTATTTGTATCACAATCTGTTAAAGTTATTAAATCAAATTTCTGAAAATAATCTTTAGGCTTGTTACGAATATCATCAGTGTCAGTTGTTACGTTAACACGAGGATTCAAATATTTAACACGATCTGCTGCTGCCAAAGCTCTCTGAAAAAAATATTAATTGTAAGTAAATTTTTTCTTTCAATTCAAAAAAAAAATTTTAAATGAAAAACTTTGTCATTACGTTTTTTCCAATATCTTGTTCACTTAAAAGAAATTGAGCACCTAAATCATTTTCAGTCACCAAATTTTGATCAATTATTGTAACCTTTCCAACTCCAGACAGAACTATATTCTTGCACACTTCATTACTTAAACCTCTCATCCCACATATTAATATTGATGAATTACGCATTCTATCATAATTAGAAAAAAAAAAGATTATAATTTTTATGATTTTTGAAATATTTTTAATGTGATGATCAATTAATTAATATATTTATTTACTTTTGTTGAGCTTCTAAACCCCATAATCTTATTTGTCTATCATATAAATCAGTCTCATCTAAGTTATCATTTATTATAATAAAAATAACGATATTTATTTATGATGTATATAATAAATAAGAATTATTATTAATTAATTACCTTCTGTAATATTTTCTACGCTAGCTTCTTGAATTTGAGAAGTTCCTGATGAAATTTCATCAGAAATTTCTAATGTTGATGTGATTGACATGGCAGACATATTTTAGCATATGTGATATAAATTGATCTAAAAATTTTGTTTATCGTTCGGTCTATTTTTAGAAATTTTGATATTCGGTTTATTATGTTGTAATATGGTGTTAATATATTAATATTAATAAATATAAATTAATTTTAATTCTATATTAGGAGAAAGCATATATAACATAAAAGACAAACAAAGTAACAACATACCTCTCGTACGATTTTGATATCAATATTGTGTGGTATACAATTGTTAGTGAAACATCAACATTTTACATGCGTCAATAATATTATAATAATATTATTAATTAATTTGTTTTGTTTATTATTTAATTTTTCTTGTCATGATTTTTTTTTCCTAAATAATAAAAATAAGCTTTGTTCCTTTTCAATGGTGTTCTTTGATTTTACTACATCACACTCATATCATCCTTTCTCTTTCTTTTTCTCTTTTCTTTTTTTTTCCATTATTCTTTAAATATTTTTATTATATACATTATATAATATATTTATAATATTATTAGAATTTAAACATTCCTTTATTTTATAATTTATATATATGTATAATATATAAATAAATAAATAACATTAATCCCTCTCCTTTTGCTCCCTTTAATTAAAACCCACAATTTCCTCTCACCTTTTTTTATATTTTATATCCCTTGCATTATTATTATATAATTTACAGTTAATTAATCAAATAAAAAAAAAGATGTATACGATAATAAAGATAAGATCTTTAAGTTTTGTATTTTTAGCTTGTATATTAATAATTATTTCAATAAATACAGACTATGTAATAGCACAAAGTAAGTTTCCGCATTAATATACTTTCAATCAATTAATTAATTAATCAATTAATCAATTAATTTATTTATAGAAGATAGACCAACAGCAACTGATAAAACAACAGCAGCAACACCATTATCAATCTCATCAACCACATCAACCTCATCAATCTCAATACCCTCATCAACGTGTGTAGTATGCAATGAAGTAGCAAAATGTACAACAGAGTGTAAATCAGATGAAAGATGTATTACAACTACCAGGACTTGTAAAGCATGCCCGGTTGCACGTTGTGAGCCATTATCATCCAATTCATTACAAGGTGCCAGTAACAACAACACTTCATCTGGGAATTCAGGATTAGTACCGGCCGTAGTTGGCAGTATAGTCGGAGTTGCTATATTAGCAATTTCAGGTTATGGATATTTTGTACTAAAGAAACGTTCAAAATTAAAAGTTGGCAATGATCGCGGCTTGGATAATAGTGCTACTTTTGATGAAAAAGATACAATAACGGATTTTGAAAATGTTATTCCTATTGCATACATACCAACATCATCACCCATAATAACACCTTTATCGCCAACATCACCATCGTTGTCAGATTCACAGTCATATCGACATTCTAGTGCTGGTACTACACCGTTGGCAAGTCCTTTACCAAATCGTAAATTTATGTCAGGTGAACAAATACTGGATATCAATGATGGTATAGATGATTATGATCATTTCCGTGAATCAAATGATGTTGGCACAATTTTACAAGCAACCAAAACTTTAGCAACAGGGTCAAACGCCACCTTCACCACATCAACAGCTGCTACTTTGATGACTGCTACTAGAGTAAAACCTGCTTTAGTACGAATAAATACAATAAAATCAAAGGGTTTAAATGATTCATCCACGTCATTACCATTGATAAAGAATGAATCGTCATCACAAGCTTCTTCTATGAGAAGTGGTAGTACTACTCCAAAGACACCTCTTACATGCAACTCATTTCTAAGTAGCGTCAACTCTTTAATACCTTCTGGACCAAGCAGTCCATCAAAATCGATAAATAATGGATCAGAGATGGTAATTCCACAGATAGATATTGAGAGATCATCGACGGAATCTTCCAGAACAAACATTTCTAACATAAGCTCAAATAGTTTGAATACTAGTTTGAATACAAATTCAAACAGGAATACAAATTCCAATTCCAATTCAAATACATTATCAATATCTTCTGATCATGGATCAGCTTGCTTGGATCCTATAGAGGGAAGACAATCATTTGGATTATTTGGTAGTGATGAGGTGTATGACGATACAGGACCTACTACACCACAAGTACTTCATAGAGAAAGCATTCTAAGTGCCACCAGTTCTAACGGTAGAAGTACAATGTTATCAGACGAAGGTGATGGTGAAATAATGATCTTCTGGGGAGGTGACAATCCGACTTTTGTCGATACCGATAGACCCTCTTCCTCCGTAACAAAAAATAATAGTGAAACTAGGAATAATAGTGAGAGCAACAACGGTAATAACGAAAATGAAAATGATAATAGTGATACAGGACCAACAGATAATTAATAAATCTTTTACTCATTTTGTTATTATAAATAACAAGTATATTATTAAATATAGTATGTATATAATATATTTCCATGTATGTGTATATATGCATTATATTTAATAAATTACTAAACAATAATAATATTAAAAAAAAATTGTAACCTTTAATGTCCTCAAAAAATTTGAATTACAAAGAATTCAGAGTTGGCAGGATCTAGTTAGTTATCTTTTTTAAACTTTATATTAATAATTATCCTACTTCACTTCCCATCATTAACATCTAATCCTCTCGCATCATTCACAAATAACTACGGCATATAATACATAATCACAATCATAATATACATAATGCATACATATACACATACACATACACACATCCAACATATATATATATAATTCGTTTTATTTTCATTTTAATTATTTTGCAAAAATAAATACAATTTTTCAAGGGATGTAAAGTACAAATATACATACGAGCTTTAATTTTGGGAAGTATTGTATAACAAAATTAAATAATAAATAAATAAATAATAATCATAATTAGAAATAATTTGGTAAAACATAATTTAATTTCTCAATCATTTCTTTATTTCTTGCTTCTTGTCTAGTGATACAGGAGTTTTTTGTTGTGTCTTTGATATCGTGAAATTTATTTTCCTTTAATGCAGTTTCCAGATCTGGTAAAATAGCATCAAGTAATTTTTTGGCGTTTTTAGAATTGAATTCCAAGTTTTTAATAACAGTTTCGACATCAACCACGCCCCCCTCTTCATGATTCCAACTATCATAATCTGTCGACATACAAATCATCTGATACGCAATCTCTAATTCTTTGGCCAGTTTTGCCTCAGGCAACACCGACATATTAATAACGTCACAACCCCAACTTCTATAAAGTTTTGATTCAGCTTTTGTTGAGAATGCTGGCCCTTCCATACAAATTATTGTTTTATCACGATGGAAAACCAATTTATCATCCTCATCATTGATATTTGTGCCTTCGATAATGTTTTTATGTCTGTATATTATGTCGGCTAGTTGTTGATTGAATGGATCGGCAAAGGTGACGTGACAGGTGATTCCATCTTCAAAATAAGTAAAAGGTCGTATACCTTTTGTACGATCAATTATTTGTGATGGAAGAATAAAATCTCTTGGTTTTATTTCTTTACGTAACGAGCCAACAGCAGAAAAGGCTATGATAATTTCCACACCTATATGCTTGAGTGCTGCTATGTTTGCTCTAGAAGGTACCTGAGTCGGGTTATACTTGTGACCTTCACCATGTCTTGCCAAAAATGCTATTTTAAAACCACTTGAATCCTTAAATATCGTTATATTACTACTAGGATATCCCCATGGCTATAAACATGAAGATAGACATAATATTATAAGATGAAAGAGAAATAAAAGTTTAAATTTATATGAATTGATGAACAATAGCTTACTGTTTTAGGATAAATTTCTTTGATTAACTCTAAATGATGGCAATGATAAAGACCAGTTCCGCCAATAACTCCAATTTTGACATTTTTTAAATAGTCATTATCATCAACATTGATATCAGACATTATTAAAAAATTTTTTTTTTAAAAATCTATGGAATTAATAATATTAATATGGGGGTCACAAAATAATTGCAGGGGCCAAATTCTAATGCTAATACAGTTACTAACCACGAAGGAATGAGATACAAAAATTTTATCCTAATTTAGTCAGATAAAAAAACAAATGTAATAAAGAATAAAAGTAATATCGATCAATGAGTTCGTTTAGGAAAGTTACTAGCAACAAACCCCCAACTGAGCCTCTGACACTAATTGAGTTAGTCAGTGAATATTTGACTATTGCAATTGCCAAGGACACTCCACAACTTTTACTTGGTCTTTACATTTATTTAGCTTTGTCAAACAAACTTTTCGTTTTTGACAAAACAGCTATTCATAGAAAGTTAACAAGAAAAATTGGTAATAAAGTAAGTGATATCATTATTTAACAAATGCAAAAAAATTGGACAATCATTAATGATTATAACCATGAGTGAACAAGTATGTTGTGATGCGACTTGTAATCAAAAATTATGATTTTGGGATGCTTTCTTCCTCTAATAGAGGTACCAAAGATGGCCCTCTGGTGAGGACTTAGAGGAGTTAAACAAATTTATATTTCGATAAGTTCATTTGCTCTTCTAACTAGTGTGGGAGCTGTAAATGAGATTATCTTTATGGAATATGAATTTATCTCACCACTCCCTCGAACTGGAGACATACACTTTGATACTTCAGTGGGATTAGTTTTTGTGCTGATTATTGTAGCAATTCTCATCAAGAATTGCAGTGGTATCTTTAGATAATTATTGATTACACTATTATGATAAGATAGTCAAAATTTTCTTTTTTTTTAAAAAATAAATAAATAATAATAATATTAACAAGTTAAATGTATATTTATTATTTTTTAACTTGGTTAGAGGATTTCTATCTCAAAAGATGATAGAAAGGATTCAACCACATTTTATGATACATCCATCGGTTTAGAGAGTTGAATTTGATTGGTACTGTAAATAACTATATTGATGCCATAAAGGAAAAGAAAATTTTTTTATATATTTTAGGGCATTGTGAAAAATAATTGTATAATGAAAGAAATAGACCTTGAGATCATCAACAGAAAAATATTTCAAGTTGCAAAATAAAATATCTACATCCAATGTGATATGAACAATAAACTAAGCAAATATAGTACTCCTGAAGAAATTCTTATCAAGTAAGGTTAAGCCTTTATGATAAGAGAAGGGTAAGTTTATAATAAATAACTGTTTTTTTATTTGAAAATTCAAGTAAATTAATTAATTCTAAAATTTATATTTATTAGTTGTATTTAATTAAAAAAATTGAAAAACATTTGAGTAAAGCAAAAAATAAAGTTTATTCAAATGATTAGGAATGGAAAAATAGAATTTGTAGACTACATAAATAAAAATAATGCTGAAAAGGCAAATTTGCTTGAATCAAAAATACATGTTGATCTTCAGACGGTGAGGGCTACAATTACATTAAAAATAAGAATCCATGAATTGGAAATAATCAAAAAAATAACGGGGAAAGATCTCTGGACAAAAGATCTTGATGAATTAGAAAAAATATGGAACACGTTTATTAATAATGACAGAGAGAATATGTCACCACCATCATCTTCTAATACATTTAATAGCAAAAAATCTAGGTCTAAAATTAATACAATTTAACCAAATAATAATGAAATGAATATAAGAAGTGGATTCAAAAAGAAACATGACATCAATAGTTGATGATAAAAAATTGAAATTTGCACAACATAATTAATATTGTTTTACTTGTTTTATGTAATTTAAGAATAAATCTTTATAATCAATTATCTGCATTGATAAAAATTCATTACTATTACTAATACTAATAATGATGTTAAATAATGTTCACTTTGTTGCCCCATATAATGTACAGCATGAACCGGGAAAAATCCAGGTCGGATTAGTGTTAGTAATAGCCATTTTTTTCCGAAAAAGATTTCTGGCCTTAATTATGTGAAGATAAAATTAGCCATACGGAATAAAAAGTCACCGCGTACCATTTATATCCCTATGTCACATTCTTACACATAAAGATCTTTTTTCCTCTAGCTTATTATGGATACATCTGTACCAACTACATGTCTTGCTAGTATATGCTTTAGAAACCTGTTTTCCGTGTTCTTCGAAATTCGAATGAGACCATGTTTCCTATTTGCTTTTCTATTGATCATTAAAACTAGGAATATTGGTTATATCTAAAGTAAACACAAGCCACAATGCAGGTTTTTCATTTATAAGATCACGAGTATGTTTTCTTATTCTTGTTTAAACACGTACCATACAATTACGTTTTTGTCTGGAGTTTTAGTTATTGAGTTACCCCATATTTCTTTATTTCTTGTTTCATCACAGCCATTGTAGAAAAACAAGTAAGACAATCGATTAATTAACTTAATTATGATATTGTTCATAGTGATTATTATGTTAGAAAGTGCGAATACCTAGATCTAAAGAATATTCTTTTCATACACTCAAATAAAACGCCCATTGCTTATTGTTGTCGAGCTAGCCATCACATTCCTTTTTAGCAAAGCGAACAATAGTTGGCCCAACTTAAAATGGAGTGAGAATGTGTTGAGGGGTTTTTATGTATCAGAAGTTATTCTTTTTCGAAAAAAGAAGGTTTGGATAAAATTTACGATTATCTTTGCAATAATTGTTGACGAATTACTATTGTTGTTATTTGTACGACATGTAATGAATGACAATCAGGTTTTTTGCAAAAATAAATGCAAATAAACAAGTTCGCAAACTTGAATTGACTCATTTTGACGTATCATATTCCATTTACACGTAAATTCCAGAATATGGATGTTTTTCAACATATTTATATTTATTATTATTACATGCTTCAACAACCATATTGTAGGCAAGCAACTAACAGTTATTATTAAAATCCAAAGTGTTTATTTACCTTACCACACGCTGTTTATAATATCTTTTTGTTTGAATTTGGCTACAATTGAATTTTAATACTTTTCATTATAACCCGATTTTTCTCCTTTTTCTGCAAATGCAAAACTTTCTTTTATTATTACTACTATTGGTTTCTTTGGTTTCTCTATTATTGTTTTTTTCGTAAAATTAATGTGTGACGAGGATAATAATCATTTTAAGGAATAAATTTTGGTCGTGCCGTGATAGCTGGGTAAAATAAAGTTAACAGAATCCTTTATAATAGGTAATCACAAACAATTCGATCAAGAAGGTAATGGAGGATAAACAACATGAATGAAAGTATCATTTTTGTTAAGATACGAATTGGAAAAACCAAATTTGTTAATGAGATGAGTTTGACGAATTACATTTATCGTAATTATTATAGTTATTATTGAAATTTAAAGGTTGATTCATCACCACGTACGTGCTGAATATCTTGTCTATAAAGGAAATTGCATTGCATATATAAATCTTCAACAAAAAATTAAATACAGTACGTGCATATAAATCCTAATTTATCTTGAATGAATCATTTCAAAAACTTGTTAGTTATCTCTTTAAAATTTTTCAGTGCAACGTTTCAATCAACATCCGAGACTAAAATATGGATTATTCAAGTGCAAAAAAGGTATTTTACTTCCATATTATTCATATTGTTTATACTTTGCTTTATTCATAATTCTCATAAGATGGATAACGATGGTATTGGGTTTGTTTATGTGACAAAGAGGAGGAATGTGACTTTTGTTGTTGCTCAGCTGGTACTCTACGTTGGTTCTTTCTGAGCCAATGGCAAGAAACAATAACATTAAACTCTTGATGATAGCGAAAACAGCCGAATTATCAAGTTCCATTTACGGTAGTTAAATCATCATTTGCAGGAAAATAACAAGTTCTCTCAGAATAATCCGTTAACAAAAGATTAAATAAATTGCTATTTCCGTAAGTAATCGCTGCCTTTTTTTAACGGCTAGACTTTACTATTGTTATTGTAACGAAAAATGTCGATCATAGTGAATTAATTGGGGGAAGTCATTAATATTGTTTATTAGTCTATCTCTCTTCTATAATACTTTAAGGGAGTGTATCAAGAAGATGAGAGTAATCAGAATAATAACGAGAATAACGATAATTTTTATTTCTTGATTTTCTTAAAAAGATCTTCATAATAATAAATAAATTGTTGTTTATATTGAACAAATAAAATAATGTATTATTATATTATTGTGTATATATCCAAATTTGTATATTTGATATGAATATATATTATTATTACTAATTAATTATCATCATTATTTAAATAAATGATTTTTCTTCCTCTCTAAAAATTTTTTTTTTATTTTTTACTATTTATTATATACTAGTTAAACATATATACTATTTTTCCGATATTTTTTTTTAGTTCGATTTTTTTCTTTTTACAAGAAAAGACATGGCATCTTCAACACGCTCAATGAACATTAACAACGAAATGAGTGGTAACCATATAAAAACATACAATCCAAGGAATGAAAATTCCGAGGATAAAAAGAAGAGAATATTAGCTGAAAAAGCTGCTAAAAAACGTAGTGAAGCCATCGATAAAGAATTAAAAGCTGAAAGAGAAAAAGCATTATTATTAAGATCCAAAAGTGCGAAATTATTACTACTAGGTAAAACACATGTATATAAATATATATATATCCATTTATATATTTATTTAATATCTCACTTAAAATCTTCTATTATTATAAAAGGTTCCTCTGAAAGTGGCAAAACAACAGTTTTGAAACAATTAAAAATCATTCATGGACATGGTTTAGAAGAGGAACGTCAACGATATCGTAGGATAGTTCATTTGAATGTACTTACTGCAATGAAATCATTGACAAATGCACTTCAGTTCTATAGTCACACCTTGAAACCAGAGAATGAACCACATCTTGAAAAATTTATTAAATTGACATCGATAAAAGAAACATTGAATCGTGATTCTATTAGTGTTCAGGCTGCTATCAAAGATCAGAAGCTGGATGATAGCGCTTTGGATGTGTTTAACGAATATGCTGAATCCGTTAAAGCATTATGGACAGATCCTGCAATTAAGCTCTGTTATAAATACGCTGGAAAAATTGGTTTACAAGACTCTGCACAATAGTAAGTGTAATTTTTGGTGAATTTTTTTTAGAGGGGGGATTTCTCTCATCTCTTCTCACTATTCATGTCTCATCTCGTTATCCACGCATCTATCCACACATTAATCTCACCTCGCCACCACGTTTCATCCATTCTTGTAGCTTCCTTGATAATATCGATAGATTTGTCGATGAAAATTATTCACCATCAGATTCAGACATATTACAAGCAAGAATTAGAACAATCGGAGTAACAGAACATACATTTGATGTAAATGATATAATATTCAGGATTTTTGATGTTGGTGGGCATCGATCTCAACGACAATTCTGGGCACCATATTTTGATGATGTGGATGCAATAATCTTTATGGCTGCAATATCGGCATATGATCAGACATTAGAAGAGGATGATAAGACTAATCGTATGCAAGATTCGATTGATCTATTTGAGAGAATATGTAATCATAAATTATTTAAAAAGACTGGAATAATTTTGTTTCTGAATAAAATTGATATCTTGACACACAAACTTACATTAACACCAGTCAAAAATTATTTTCCTGATTACGAGGGTAATTGAATATTTTTAGTAGCGTTAAAAAAATTTTTTTTATTAATAAACGTACTAATGGTTTATAATATTTTTATTATTCAGGCGATAATAAATTTGGCAGTGTTGGTAAATACTTCCAAAAAAAATTTTTGAGCTGTAACGAAAATGATAAAAAGCATATTTATATTCATTTCACACATGCTACAGTAAGTCATATTCATATATATTCATGTGTTGTTTCTAATCAATTATTTTATTGTTTATCATTTATATATTTATTTACAAATACATTTCATGTATGTATTTAGGACACAAAACAAATGAGAGTAATTGTAGCTTCAGTGAATGATATTGTCCAAAGAATTAATCTTGAAAAGACTGGACTTGTCTGATCAACTAACCAGATATAATTTATTATTTATATATTTTATTTACAACTACATCTCATGCATGTATTATGATACAAACAAAAAAGGGGCAATTGTAGCTTCAGTGAACGATATTGTCGAAAGAATTAATCTTGGAAAGGACAGGACACAAACTAGACATTTACTTATTTTTATTATACATAGAATAATTGATACTACACACACACACACACACACACACACATATATATATATATATTATAATACAAAATTTAAATTATTTTTTTAAATTATTTAAATATTAATATTGGTTTATGTTTTTCCAGTGAATAAAATTTAATAAAATTGATAATAATAAATAATTTTTTATTTCATGTGATAAATAAAGGACCCTAAAGCATCCAGGGTAAATTTAATTATTTTTTAGGTTCCAGACTTTTTGATAGTATATGGATATATTAATTTTTGTTTAATATTTTGATCTTCGTTCTTAAAAATATTACAGAAATATGATGTAAATGTTTGTAAAAGTATAAAAATAATTAAGTAATTTCCCTATAAAATTTCTCACATTATAGATAAATAAATCCATAATTTTTTTCCCTCGTCGAAAAAATAAAAAAAAATATAACTTCTTTGCGATTAAATAATTAAAATATTTTCAAAATATAACTTTTCAACCTGTTTATTCGTTGCATTAACAGAACTCCTTTAACTATCCCTCTTATAAGATCATTTACAATGACTAAATCAAGAGACGTTATCAGCGAGATAAAGATAGATCATAAAGTAATTACAGATCTTTGGGAGCGATTTCAAACAACAGCAGTAGAAAGTGAAAAACAAAAAATAGCAAACTCGATTATTCGTGAAAGTATGTGTGTTATTTAATCGAATTCTGTTGAAGAAGGAAATCCCAAATTATTTAGATTTTTGCATTTTATTACACGAAAAACTGATAATAAATCTTTTATTTATGAAAATAATAATTTTTTACAGTTGCAGTTCATTCTACTTGTGAAGAGATCGTGTTGTATCCTACTTTTGAGAAATATTTGAAGGACGGAAGTCAATTGGCCGACCATTCACGAGAAGAACACGCACAAGTAAAAAAAGATTTGTATGAATTGGATAAAATGAAAACCAGCGATGCCGGTTACCCCAGTCTTATCGGAAAAGTCATGAAAGTGAGTTAGCTAGCCAGTCATGAAATGCAAGTGAGGGGATTAAAAGAATAAACGCGCGAGAAATATTAATCTTTATTTTTTTTTCGACTTTTTTTAAATAATTAGGAACTGTTTGAACATATTAAGGAAGAAGAGGATACCATCCTCCCAAAATTCCAATCAGCTATTAATCATGATGAATTGAACAGCTTGGGCAAATCATTCGCTAATACTCGTTTAACTTCTCCAACTCATCCTCATCCTAGTGCTCCTGACAAACCTCCAGCTGAAACTATCGGTAAAATTATATTCATTTTTTATGTTTAATATTTTTTTAATCATTATATTTCAATAATTTTCAATATATTTTTAATTATTATGACGTAATTAATTCTTTTTTTAGCCGGAACTGCCGCATTACCGCTTGACAAAGCTCGTGATGCTTCTCGTGAATTCGCCGAGACTATTCGAGAACAACTTGAAAAGGCTTACTAAACAAAATAAAAATAATTTACTAGAACAAATATTTTGGCTGAATATATTATGTAATGATTGCTATATTTGTCAATAAAAAAAATTATTCATTTTAACTGCTAAATTATAGTATTCCATATAAACAATAATATTATTCTATTTTAAGTAATTATTATAAAATATCGCCATTATGCCATTATGGGGGGGTAATGAAAATGACGAGAGCACATATCATAAGAAAAAAGATTTTTTGATTCATGGTTGCTCTTTTTTTTTTTAATAACGGGTTTTTGTTTTCTGCACAAATTTTTTAGTCACGCGAACTCCGTGCAACGTGACATGTGCTCTCTATGTATAATAAGTATGTATGTATTAGTATTGTTTTAAAAGTATAAAAGTAAGCCTTTTTCCTTGAACTTTTTAGTTTAAATTTAATAATTTTTTTACAACATATTAATACACAAAAAGAAAATGCATTTTGTAAATAAAAAATTTAAATATGGATATTCGTTGGATGATGGAACTTCAACAATAGTGTCACCACCTAATTTGAAAAAAATTGTTTTAACTCAACAAAATCCGAAATTTTTATTTTATGGAACAAGAACCGAAATTTTAGAATGGATGGAAAAAAATAAAGATATCATCATTGAGTATGAATCGGATAATTTATCTTCTTCACCAACACCATCAGTATTGTCATCATCAGACAACAATAAAGATAATAACTTTTTTGTTAATTCTCCAACAAAAACTACAATATCCCCAGAATCTACATTCTTGCAAAATTATAAAAACATTGATAATGATAATGCAATAACATTTAATTTATATGGTATAATATCAGATGAACTGGTTTCTTGTAAACCTTTAAATTTTGCAATTAATTATTTAACATGCTTCGATGTGTTGTTGGAAATATTCCCAACTAATTTACTAAATAAAGATTATAAGAAATATTTACCAATTAAAACCACAATTCTACCATCTGGTATGGATTTACAAAGTGTTTCAAGGGAATTGGAAAAAAGTTGGAAACAAACTTCATTAAACAATCATTGTGACAATTTATTATCGAAAAAATATATACCAATAATTAAAAAAGCCAAATCTGCTAATCCTTTTAAAGATGACGAAGATGGTGGAGAAAAAAGAAGAAATAGTTTTAGCGAAGTTGCCAAAGAAAAATCGGAAATGTTTGAAGTGGAAGAAGACATAAATAACTACAGCCATAAGCCATTCTCATTAAGGCAATATGGCAGTAGTAATAATTTATTGGATTGGATCTCTACAAAACCTCCAACTTTTTATAGTCATAAAAATAGAGAAGCGTCAGCTTCTTCAAAATCAACCCCAATTCCACCCGGTATTTTAACACCATATATTATGGATGATATGATAAATCAAATGGAGGATAATCCAAGATTCATTTCTAAAGTTGAAGAGGCAATTAATGAAAATAATAATCATAATAATTATCATAGTGAAGTTGTTAATCTGCCTTTGTACGAACATAGTCATGATGATCTTTTATTAGAACGCGGTTCTTCCATGAAAAGAAATAACTTATTATAACCTTGTTAGTTTATTATTATATTTAATCAATAATTTAATATCAATTTATAATTTATAATTTGTATATAAATCTTAATTTACACTTAATAAAATAAATCATTTTAATGTTTTGATAAAAAGAGGCATTTAATTTTATTTTTTTATTTATTTATGGAAAAAATATTTATGAATGGGAAGGTTAAAAAAACAATTACAAGGAAATAAAAAGTATCATAATTTATTAACCATTGCTGTAGTTTGGCCCGCGATAACCAACATTTCTGTAATTACGTGATACTCCGCGATATCCACCAGGCCTTCCTCTATTATGCTGGCCTCTAAAATTACCATATGATCCAGTTGATGGTGATGAATCAAATGACAATTCAGGTGATGGTGGACGTCCAAAACTTTTATTTGGATTATAACGCGTTGGTGGTCTATTTCTCATATATGATGACGTATTAGGCCTTGGTGAAAAAGAATACCCCTCACCATAATATAATCTTCTATATGGTGGTGGCGGTGATGATGATGGTAATGGTGGTGGTGGTTGCGGCGATGATGTTTGGTTAAAGAATTTATCATTATTACTTGGGAAATTATTATAATGACTATAGTTATTATATCTACGATTCAAATGTGGTGGAGCTAATGGAAATTGATTCTTTATATGTCTATCGGGATTATACCAACTCTCATCATCTTGAGTTTTCCATCTTCCCTGATATATTTTTCTCATTCTTAAATCATCTTCATGCATGCTATTTTGTTTTGAATATTTGGATGTGGTCTCAAGCAATCTGTCAGCCTTATGATCAAAATATTTTTTATCTTCTATCCATTGAACTCTTTTTTCCTCTGACAAATCTTTTACTTCCTCCAATGCAATTTCATATGCTGATGAAAGAGTACGTAAAAATATCGCGTCATCCATATATTTAATCAAAATAAATCCTTTTTTCTCTTTATCGAAATCAATATCTACTGTCTTGTCTATTTTTTCCAATAACCAACAAATATCATTATAATTTTCTGTAGTTCTGGCTTGTTCCAATATCAGTCTGAATAATCTTGTTAAACCAAATGTTTTCAACATTACTTGATTCTCAACTGCATTCTCAAGAACTTCTTTTGCTGTGCTCAAATCACGAAGACTTTGACATGCTGTCATCAAGTATTCAAATGTTGTTGTATTTTGTACCATACCACCTTTTTTAAATTGGCTATGGTAAGCTTCAAGTGTCTTCTTGTATTGGTAAGTGAGGTTGTAGAGTGTAATCACACTATTATAGGCGTTAATGTCAAGTGAGAAATTCGGATATTTTGTCATAACCTGATTATAGTATTCTATTCCCAAATTGTATTGCCTTACTTTAAAACATAAACCAAAAATACTGACCAATACATCATTTGTAATTGGTAATATCAGAGCAGGCTTATTAGATGCAATTGTGGAAGTTGATAAATCTTCTTTTGTTGATTCTGAAGATTCTTTATCTTCTGCAGAAGGTGTGGAAACTTTACCAAATCCATAAGTGTTATCAATAATATCAAAAGCATGGTGCGGATGTTTAGTGTCTTTGAAAACTGAAATCACACCACTAACCAATTCGTTATCAACAATCACTGCGTCATTTGCCTCCTTGCTCTGCTGATCATCATGTTTAACCAACTTGTTCCAAACATCAGTTGCCAATTCATAAGTAGTTTCTGGTTGTTTTGAAGAATTTGCTGAACATATGTTCAAGATTCGCAGGTAAGTCTCTTTGTTTGGTTTCAACCTACCGCTCCTAATCAAATTATCGTAGGTTTCTAGTGCAACATTGAAATTGTATGCCTTTTGACAGGTAGCCAATAGAAGGTTGACATGTTCGATCTCAAGTTTGATATCAGGTCTTGTTTGACTTGATTGAATGATTTGACTGATGATAGATGTTGCTTGTGAGACTGGTTGACCTTTTAAAACTGCTGTATATGATTTTTGAGATGGAAGCATTGAAAGCCGTTTCATCTATATTCATTAGAGAAATATTAAATATTTGTCTTAATTTTTTTTTTTAAATAATAATCATCAAAACTTTTACCTCATTGAATAATATGATTGACATTTTAGATCTTCCTTTATCGGCACATTCAATAATCAATTGATTCCAAGCCTCTGCATTTTTTAAATCAGGATTTTTTTCACTTAAAACCAACTTTATAGCTTCATCAAACTTGTTTTCCCCACTCAATTTAATAACTTTTTCATTTAGACTTTCATGTGACGTTTTTCCAACTTTTGTAGTAGTTTCATTAGTCTTATTAGGATTAGGGGCAGCAGCAACTGCAGCAGTAGCAGTAGTAGCAGAAGGAGGAACATTTGAGTCAATGTTATTACTAGTGTCTGTTTCCACTATTATTGAATTATCGACAGTATTATTTGTGCTAGTTTCTAATATTGAAGCGTCAACAGTATTGATTGTGCTGGTTTCCAATATTGAGGTATCCACGGGACTAATTGTACTAGTTCCTGAGATCAAGTCATCAGCAACATTAATTGTATCAGATTCTACTATCGTATTAGTATTGGGAGTGGCATTATCCAATTCATCTTTTCTAGTACAGCTATTTGAAAATTGGCGTAAAATGACATTGTTATTATTATTATTAAATTTATATCCTGCCAAGTTATTAGTGTTAGTGTGAAAAAAGTAATAATTTTTCCTTGGAGGTATTAATAATGATTTTGATAATAACAAACGTGTTGGTACTTTTTTGCTATTTAGTAATAGAAAACTTTTAGAAAAATTTATAAAAGACATTATTTCTAAGAGGAAAATTTTAATTTTAATAAATGTAGTTAAAAATATTCACCAAGATTATCTTTTTTTTTGATCTGATTTCACTTATTTTAACAGGGGAAGCAAGAAAACCTAGAATGACCCTGGAAATCTTCAATAATTTAAGATGCAATTAATAAATTTTACATTCTCCTTCTCATAGGAACATATTAATTACGCCTAGAATATAATAACATATATTAGAAACCAAATTAAATTAAATTAAGCAACTCCCTTCGATTCAACGTCTAAATCAAAAAAAAAAAAGTTGTGTTGTTCATCCATATCTAATTTATACTGCAAAAAATTGAATATATTTATTCAAGTATTAAAGAAGAAAACTTAAGAAGCAAATTTTCATTATCATTATTTTTATTACTATTGGGGGAACGTTCTTATAATAAATATATGTTAATATGCTATTCGAGTAGTCGGACAGTTATTTATTCTTTATTTGTTCATAAATACTTTGCATCGCGATAAACTTCGATCTTTTACTAAATAACTTTGAGCATTTTGATATAAAAGTTTAGTAAATAGTTAGGTTAATTATATTTATATTTGAATTAATTATCATTGTCATCAATAAAAACCATTAATCACCATTCACACACGTCAATTTGTGGTTCTATATTCGTATTTTGTTCACCAATAAAAATTTGTAGGTAAAAATTTCATGTAACTTACTTTTTCTTTCGATTGGAAAAAATTTTTTTTTAAAACAAAATGAAAAATACCAATCATAACGGAAAGAATAATAATGATGTTGGTAGCAGTACTGCTACAAAAATGGTTACCTCCAGTGGAAAGAAAATAAAAAAAAAACGAAACTTGCTTCGCTTAAGAATTAGAGTTTTGTTTAAGGAGCATGAAGATCGGTTTTTGTTTCATGGAGGGAATCGCATGAGCCTGACAGAGTTTAAGAAACAAGTCATTGATTATAGCATGCGAAGAAACGAAGATGTGACAAAAGAGTGAGCGTAAAATTATTAATATTTATTTATTTAATCGATTAATTGATTAATTTGTTTATTTTTATGTTAATTCAAACCTTTTATTAATAAACCTTTATTATGTTGATATGTCGATGATAGAATGATGGATGAGGTGGCACTTTTCACTGAAGATGGTTATGAGGTGGCTAGATTTGAAGATGAGGCCAATGAACTTGAATTAGAGGATTCATTTAAAAACAATGAAGCTGTAGTTTTCCTTACAAAGCAATCAAATAGTATCCTATACAGATATGACAGAGAATTCGGTAAATATATTTGTTTTTCTTTTTTTACTCTTTTCTATTAGACATAAACAAATGCCTTTTTTTTTTTTTACCATAGATTTAGATAGCCCGTATTCAGAATTGAATGTACATGGAAAACGTGGTTATGATTGTGTTACTGATTTTACAACAGATACAAATGATAACATTCTTCGTGGACCACAAAATGACATGGTTTTGCATAACAATTGGCTAGTTACTTCCATCAATAATAGTGTTAAGACTGACAATGATGAGAAGTATGTGGTAAATTGGCCAAATAAGAAGAGAAAGGTTGATGGTGTGGATGGTGTTAATGATGAAGTAGACGATAGTAATAACGAAAATACAATAATTATTGGCGATGGTACTAATGATGAAGTGGACGATAGTAATAACGAAAATACAATAATTATTAGTGATGGTGCTAATGATAACGTGGATGATAGTAATAATGAAAATATTGGTGATGGTGCTAACGATAACGTGGATGATAGTAATAATGAAAATATTGATGATGGTGTTAATGATGACGTGGATGATATTAATAATGAAAATATTAGTGATGATGCTAATGGTGACGTGGATGATATTAATAATGAAAATACAATAATTACTGATAATGGCATTATTGATGAGGTGGATGATAATAATAATGAAAATACAATAATTACTGATAATGGCAATACTGATGATGTGGATGATAGTAATAATGAAAATACAATAATTACTGATAATGTCACTACTGATGAGGTGGATAATAATAATGAAAATGCAATAATTACTAATAATGGCACTAGTGATGAGGTGGATGATATTAATAATGAAAATACAATAATTACTGATAATAATACTAATGATGGTAGTAATAATGAAAATACCATGGCTATTGATGATAATACTAATGATGAGACGGATGATGGCAACAATGAAAGTATGATAGATGATAGTAATAATGATGAGACAGATGATAGTGATAATGAAAAAGTTGACAGCCAATCTAAAGAATCATCTGCCAGCGGAAAAGAAAATTCAAGTGATTCATCTGATTCATCTGATTCTGATAGTTCTTCTGATAGTTCTTCTGATAGTTCCTCTGATAGTTCTCCTGATAGTTCTTCTGATAGTGAAAGTAAAGATGGTAGAGGCGATGTTGGTAAAGGCAATCCTGGTAAAGATGATGACGACAGTGATGGCTCAACTTCATCCTCAAATACTAGTGATGAAAATGATGACGATGATCATGAAAAGGGAGATAATGAAAAGGGAGATAATGAAAAGGGAGATAATGAAAAGGGAGATAATGAAAAGGGAGATAATGAAAAGGGAGATAATGAAAAGAGAGATAATGAAAAGGGAGATGATGAAAAGGGAGATGATGATGATGATGATGATGATGATGATGATGATGATGATGATGATGATGATGATGATGACGACGACGACGACGACGATGATGAAGATGACGATGATGAAAAAGAAGACGATGATGACGATGATGACGATGATGACGATGATGACAAACAATACACTGATGATCTTGATCATTTAGCAAAAAGTCTACAGACTTTATGTCCATCATTTTATAATAATGGCAAAAAAAGAAAGAAATAAGGGACAGAATTTTGATTTTTTGATATTATAATAATTGCATAATAAATGTATAAAAATATTTATCCCATAAACTGTAATCACATGTTACAAGCTTCTGCAGCATATACAGTTTATGGGATAAAGTTCATCGCAAATAATTTCCTTAACCCGATCTTTCTTATAACTTCCCAGCCAGATACATCATTACCCTGATTGATCATAATGATATTATTATTATATAATGAAAAATTTAATTTGCTGTTGTTATTAATACAAGAATGCCTATTTACTATCATATTAATAACTTATTTCGAAAAATTGAAAAATAAAAATTGCATTATTTAATCAAACTTTAGCAATTGATTCATCATGTTTTCTATTTTAAAACTTTAAACCTTGTCTCGTGTACTATTTAAAGGTTATTCTACGTACCAATATTAATATTGACTAATCTATATTACTAAAGCACATTTTCTATTATTAATATTGTGTGCGTTTACTATTACGCGTAGTTAACTTCAAAGTTCAAAAATATCAAGTTAACACAACTCGTGCGTGTGTGAAAAAGTTGCTCTACATGCCTATGCTTCAAACACGAGTATTAAAGACAATTTGGTTTTATGAAATGTGGTTTGTAAAACTTTTTGCATTTTTATAATGCAAATTTATAAATAATTAGCTTTATACAACCAAACCTCGTTTCAATGAGTCTGGTTAGTAATCGAGTTTCAACGAATTTTTATAAGCGCAGTAATACTTTAAACATCCGTTGATTTATGCAAAGCAAAATCCCAATCGTTCGTTTATCCTATAATTACCAGAAGTTCTGCTCTGCGTTTGATTCCAATTATAATATTTATAATTAAAAATGTTCATAAGAATGCCAATAATTAATATCAATCATCCAATTAAATTAAATGTAATACAGTAAACCTTATTTTATTTTTCGCGGCTTGATTTTTTTTAAATATGAGGACTAAAAACACCAGAGGACGAAAGCCAAGGCCTACTACTGTAGCTCCTATTAATAAAATAAACTTCTCAATAAAAAGAGCCCCACACATAATTGTTAGTGATGATGAATCACCTAACAAAAGAATACGAAACGAGTTGAATAATAATAATATTGATGATGATAGTGATACTGATGCGTCGACGAATGGTAAATAATAATACTATACGTGTTGTGTTAATAAATCAACCATATTTACAGTTATATATATTTATTATTAATATTTATTTAGAGAATTATAAAATGCTATTGGAAAATTACAACAGGCTTGTTAATAATTATAATGATCTAAAAAATGACAACAATAATCTAAGTAATAAAATTGAAAATATGTCAATAGTAATGAATAATTTGTTAGAAGAAATGAAAAGTATTAATAGGAATAATAGTAGTAATGAATATCAAGTTACGGAGAATATTAAGGTAAAAAGATATTTATTGGAGAATGATACTTAATTAACTTTAATTAACTTAATTTTTATTATTATTATTAATATTATAATCAAAAGAGAATAATCAAAGATGCATATCGACGAGACTTGTTTGTCAAAGAGAAATATCCTCAAGATGTAGTTATTGAAAAATTCACTCGTCAAACATTAATGAACAATTTTCCAGATGACGAAAGATACAGTGAAAGAGAGAAGTGGGATGTTGTGTGGTTTACTCTTAGAGGACCTTCTTTAGAATTGTTTAGAATAATTAGAGGGAACGCTGTGAGAAGAATTAAAACTACATTATTTCAAAAATTTAAGAAGTTGGAGGCGATAAACAATGACGCGTCTATGAATCAAATATTGGAGTGGAAAAACAAAAAACCAACAAGAGATGTTCTCTTATTATTAAATGAAATTGAGGAAGATGAAGATCGAACTTATTTAGAAGTCATTACACGACTTGCATTTTCTCATGATAAAGGTAAAGTGAATGGTACTAACAAGAGTTTTGTCTGGGCAATTATAAATGGCTTCATAAGTGCAGATAATGACTCATTGCATCTTGATGAGACTGTAATTATTCCATTAATGGAGAAATATCAAGTAAATTATCATTTATTATAATAAAATTAATTAATTAATAATAAATAAATAAATTAATTCATACATAAATCATTCATTCATCCATTTTAGAGAGAGGTAGATGGTGATAGTCATAATATTGATGTTAAATTAGAATTTTAAGAGATCTGGTTGGTTCTTGTAGATTTATTTGGCACAATTTTTTTAAAAAGTATCATTTTGTGGAATTTTTCTTTTTCTTATAGCAATGGAAATTATTTTTATAGAAACACAACCTTGTTTCTAGTTATTTTATTATTAAAACAAGGATTAAACAAATTATAAATTTTATTGATAATCTTAAGCTATATTTTCTATTATAAATGATAAATGATGAAAATTTGATTGATTTATTCATTACTTTAAAAAGTGATCCCAGATAATCTTTTTATTTGTCTTCTAATTAATCCCTCCCATGCCACGATTTGAACGTTTATTTAATTTAAATCAATTTACTCGATAATGTTTTTAGATAAAATTTACTGATTAATAGGAAGTACACTTGTAAAGAAAGACCTCTCTTTTATTTATTCCTTGTTAAGCCCGAAGAAATGATTTTTTCTTGGCATGTTTAATAAGAATAAACGTCACGTAAAAAGTTTTGATCGTATGTCACGTGTAATGAACTTTATTGCGTCTCGCTTTAACAACTATTATATATAGATAAAAAAGATAAAGATATTATTAATTATTCATTGCAATCAAAATTTTCTCCTTTTGGTTTTGTTCTGATTCTTCTCAAAGAATCCAGTTTATTTAAGGTTAGCAAGCAACCTTTTTCATCAGGAGAAAAATTATAAATGAATTATGCTATACAAATTAAATGAAATTTAATATTAATATGGACATTTTGATGTTCATATTACCTCTCATTGTTTAAAACCTGTTAAAAACTTGTTTAAAAAAATTTTTTTATACAAAAATTTTTTTCGTTAGATAATAAAATTATGACAACAGAAAGTGAGAGTAGCGGTGGTATCGTTAGAATAATTAAAGATTTAGCCAGTGGAACTGTCGGAGGAATTTGCCAAGTGTTAGTTGGGCAGGTAGATTTACAGCTTCACTTTTTCTTGGATTCATTTATTATTGTTATTTTTATTTATATAATTATTATAATTATGATTATTTTTGATTTAAAAAGCCATTCGACACAGTTAAAGTGGTAGGTTAATAAGTATGAGAGAAATGTGAGAAGGGCAAAAGAAATTGAAGAATCCCATTCAACTTCACAATTCTCATAAATCTTGGTAAAAAAAATCATGCATGCGTACATTCCTACATGCAATCATACACACACACATATCCATTAACGCGTGCAATTAACATCTATTATAAAGAGACTCCAAACGCAACCAACACCAAAACTTGGTGAACAACCAAGGTTTACTGGAATGTTGGATTGTGTTCAAAAAACCAAGAAAAATGAAGGATTTAGAGCTTTTTACAAGGTGAGATAAAAGAAACCTTTTACACTCTTTTTCACACCCACACACAAGAAGATTATTACTTATTTTTAACAGATCAATCAATAATTAGGGAACTACAACTCCATTGGTTGGTGTTGGTGCATGTGTTTCCATTCAATTTGGGGCATTGGAATTTATGAAAAGGTTCTTTAACGAAAGGAATGGATACACTGGTGGTTTAACTAGCCCTCAATTATATTTAGCTGGTGCCATCGCAGGAATTGCTAATTCTGTGGTGTCTGGTAAACTTTGTTTATTTGCATGTTTCTTTTTAATTGATGAATTGATTGATCGAGTGTGATTAATCTAAATCTGGTTTAATGAATTTTTTTATAAAGGTCCTGTTGAACATATTCGTACACGTAAGCTTTATCATTCCTTCTTCATCTTTTCTTTTTTCCACTATAAAGTAGTAATGTTAATTCATAAAAGTCTATTATTTACTCAAAAATAGGACTTCAGGTTCAAATCACATCCACCACTGATATTAAACCATCATCAAAAGCAGTTTCAACAAAAATATACTCTGGGCCAATTGATTGCATTAGGCAGATATATTCTTCATATGGCATGAAGGGAATATATAAAGGACAAACCATAACAATGATTCGAGAATTTCAAGGTTATGGTGCGTACTTTCTTGTTTACGAATATCTTTTTCAAAAAGCAATGTCAAGAGAGCAAAAGAAACGCAGCGAGATTGAAAGTTGGAAATCGTGTTTATATGGCGCGGCAGCAGGTTTGCATCATGATTGGTTGTTGTAATAGAAATGTTCATTAATAATTTAACAAATATCAATATTATTATTTAGGATATGGAATGTGGTTGTCAGTTTACCCAGTGGATGTGATTAAAAGTAAAATACAAACTGACGGATTTAGTGGAGAGGAAAGACAATATAAAGGAATAATAGATTGCGCCAGAAAAACTTTTCGCAAAGAAGGAATCAATGGATTCTTCAAGGGTTTTGGTACTTGTATTCTACGTGCTGGTCCTGTTAATGCATCTACTTTTGTGGCATTCGAAATGGCAATGAGAGTCTTTGATAAATTATAAAACTTATTATGTGTGTATATATATATGTGTGTGTATATTTACATATAATAAAATTATTATTATTATAATAAATAAACTTTGTATTTCCAGTCGACTGCTTAAAATAAAATCATAATGATAGATTGCAAATAATAATATACAAACAAATTAAGATTAACATATAACAACAGCAAGATTCAGAAATAGTGTACATCATTTTAAAACAAAATCATCATAAAATTCGTCATCATCTATAATTTCATCAATAATATTATCATAATCGTAGTCATATTCATCATCGTACCCATAATCGTACTCATCACCGTAATGATAATCATAATCGTCGTCACTATAATCAAAGAATATTTCATCATCTGGTACATCAACAAACTCGTACCAGTTTTCCTTCCATGGTATTCCTGTCAACTCACGATTTGAAAGAATATCAAAATCTTCATACAATAAAGTGCTATCGGTTCTAATGTTGACAACTCCCACCTTTTTTTTGGCTCGTTTCATCACACCATCAGAAATATTTATTTCAGATGCCAGGATTTTCAACGTCTTTAGCGTATTACCCTGACGCTTCATTACAACGTTGATATGTTTGTCACTTATACACGGTAATTTTTCAATGAACAAATATTCCAATCCTGCTTCACATTTTGCGAAGAACCTCTCCAAATTTTCAAGTTCACTACTCCACTTTGTGCTAATTATCAAAGATTTTAGACTAACTGGTATGCTGGCTCCAATAAGTGAAAGCGAATCGTCAGTATACTCAAAAGATCCAGTTATACTTAATTTTTTGAGCCTTGTACACGATTCCAATAAACGAAGAAAACAATCTAATAAAGGATTTGTAAATGTTATCGAAAATTCCTCCAAGTTGTTTGAGCATTTTTCAGTAATATTACGGACGACTTGTAAGCAAGAATCTGTTTGAGTATGATCACATTGTAAAGCTCCTAAATATAATTTTTTTAACATCTGACCGTACTTGTCAATCAATATATTCATGGATGAAGGTGGTGGACGTGTATGCCTGAAATCAAGTTCTGTTAGTTTTGGAAGCTGTTTGACATGTAACTGTTCCAATAACTCTTCATCCACATTTTCACAGCCATTAAATGCCAAGTGCTGTAAATTTTCCAAATCTGTTATTCCTTCTAACTCATCCATTTTATCAGATATAAACGTAGCATAATGGAAAACCAAATAAGTTAAAGTTTGCGAATGTTTCCCTAAAGCAGAAACAATAGAATTGTCATACACATTAAAATTATGAAATTCAAGCTTTCGTAATGCCTTTTGGTTAGTGATCAACGTAATCAGTTCTTTTATTTCTTCTTGATCAGAATTATTTACATAATCTATATCTGGACCCTCGACTATTAGTACTTCGATTCTACGACAAGTTTTGGCCATCTCTTTATAAATATTATCTTTTTGAAATTTACCATAACAGCAAAATTCTCTAATCAGCGAAAACGGACTGTTGTTGTTAACCTTGCGACAAAATATTGGTGCTAAAGGTATCATCTGACCTGTTTCAATTGATAAATTAAGAAAAGCAGACGATCTATTCATAAATAATTTACATAAGACATTTGTAACCAGTAGCCAGTCATCAACCGAGAATCTACCGTTCGACCAATGTTCAACAGAGTTGTAAATGTCCAAGTAGTTGAGGGATCTTAAATATTTAGGATAATTAAAAGTAGCTGATTTTTTCTTGAAGAAATGCTTGTTGTATTTTTTAAAAAATTTTCCTTCCTTAACACTAAGTTCCTCCTCATTTATACATGATAAATATGTTTCAACTAACTTTGCAGATCTGTCTAATCTTGTTAGAAGAAAAGGTTTACTCCACAATTTTTCTACTATAGTAAGGCACCATAATTTGTTTATTAATAAACATGAATGTAAAGAAGCCTTGTCATTGTCACTAAGAAAACTTATTACAGCATGTATACAGTCTGAAGGTAAGAGGTTTGTCATTATTGTTATTATTTATGGAAAATTGTTGATGGACAAATAAGTGATCTGTAATAATCAGAAGGTATGGTTGGCTCGCTCCTATTGCTACGCCATGCGGCCAAATTTCAAAATAGGTCTCACGTGATTTTAGTTTCTTACTGTCAAAATTAGATATATACGATAGTCAAGAGCTAGTCTAAATTTGGTACCAATTTCCTAAATTTAGAAATGATCGTAGTGAAAAATTCCTCGCATAGTAAAGTACATTTTTTAAAAAGAATAGAACTCTAAATAATTTTTGAGAAAATCTCTTCATTACATTAAAACTAAAGACATATTCTATCAACTAATAGAGCTATTTTTTTTAAAAGGTAGGACAGAAAGTGACTTCTATACTTTTAAAATTTGCCCAAAATTTAGATCAAATATTCATGATGGTCATGATGATTATTTGATACATTTGATATCATCATTGACATAACAAACAATTGCATCACCCAGGTAGTAATGATACCAAGGCCATGCATAAACAAAACTCTTAACAATGCATGACTACCCAGATCTCTGGGGTTCACAAAATAAATTACTTTTCCTGATTATCAATTATGGTTCCTTATGAATAATAAAT
Source organism: Entrophospora sp. SA101 (assembly GCA_958430865.1). Taxonomy (NCBI): domain Eukaryota; kingdom Fungi; phylum Glomeromycota; class Glomeromycetes; order Entrophosporales; family Entrophosporaceae; genus Entrophospora; species Entrophospora sp. SA101. Next base: position 90,118 of record CAUDNR010004079.1, read on the forward strand.
CTGATGTTGATTGCAGGTGTCAGATTTAATTAAAATTTTCCTGTCACAAACAAGGTATAAGGTGCTTTCATACCTCCTCGTAACTATGGAATTTTCTTTCCACAGTTGAGGTAATACAAACATGTTGGAAGGCTTTGGACAAAACTTTTCCCTTATCCCCCCCTAAGACCAGGCTTGCTGTCACCATGGGCATTGATCACTGATAGCTGGTGCTTGTGTGATGATTGCTGCGTGTTATTGCCACACTAGCATAAAAGTTGGTGTTAAGACTGGGTTGAAAATTCAGCAACTCAGGAGGTTGCAACCTAGAATGCTGCTTTGGATTTTCCCTGAATTCAGAGTTTTGAGTCCTGGGTTGCTGTAATTTTTATGAAAAGAAAAGTATTAATATTTAACAATTAATTATTTAAATGTTTATTTTGTTGAAAAAAATATACATTGATAGTGTACATTTTCTGTGCTTAACATCCATGTGACCCTAAGTCTGGACAAAAGATCCCTTTCTATGAGTTTGGCTGGTATATCCCAAAGGCATCCCTTGTCTTGTTGGTGGCATGCCTACTCACCAACAACTCTACCCTTATTTACTAAAATAACAAATTCAGTTGGTCAGATAAAAATTAAAGAGAAGCAGAAAATTTGGGAAAATGATTAATTTATAACATAACATACCAAACAAAATCCGAACCATTTTATAACTTCTTTCTTTTTTCTTGTTAGCCATATTGCTGACAAAGATGTATATAATCATGTGATAATTTTAACCTACAGGACAGGGCAAAACCCCCATTCAGTTCCTACCCAAAATCATAAATTGGTTAGCATCAAGAAAACAGAGCATTTACAAAAATGATTGTTATATAAAACAAACACTATTTTACAACTTCCTCTTAACATCAGACCCCAAATGCAATCTCAGGGCCACCAACCCTGCTCTGAATTGCAACCTCCTGTGCTTGAAATGAGCCGCAGATTCTCATTGCTTTGATGGATCTGGATATTTACATGGCACTACAATTCATCAGCAGAATTGCAACTTGATCACAGAGCCATACTTGCCCTAGAGGTAGGATCGTTGCAGGCAACTTTTCGGGTAGCATGCCAGCGGCCTTCTCTGGTCTGGGAAGAATAGTGAAAGCGTCATTGATGATTGATGCAGTCTCGGTAAACTCCAGATCCGCGCGCCTTCTGGAATTCAGTTGCATCATCATATCTTCGGGTCGTCGGGTCAAGATTAGCCTTGTGTACACGAGGAACGTAAGAGAATGACTGTAAGGTGTTCAAGGTAGCGTGAGTGCTTCAACGCTTGTCTAATTTCCGATAATCAAATGTCACGTATCAAAATGTTTCTTCTGTAACAGTCAGCCATGCTGCCTTGACATCTTGTGATTATAGTAATATATTATTAATATTATTTATTACGAAAAGCAAAATATTATTGATGAAAATCTTGTAATTACCAGCAAAGATCTGCTCCGCGTTTTGATTTCCAATAATATATATTTATATAAAATAAAAATATCAATCAATACAAATAAAAAAATAGTACCTCTGGTTAGCTATTAACACGTCTTCTTTAGAAGACCCAAACCAAACCAAACAACAACACTCACGTTTTGTCACCTTGGACTGTCAAAAAATAAATTGTTTTTCCAAAAAAATAAAAAAAAATCAATTCGCGTCTGTCCTACCAAAAAAAAAAACCAATAGCGTGTACGCGTCAATCGTATCACAAACTTCTTTTTCAAAATGTCTTTTGAAAAAAAAAATTCCAATAAAAGAAGTCGTGAAAATTATGTCGAAGAAGAAAAAGGGTAAGTGTTTTAAGGATGGTGGTGATGGTTATCGCCCACCACTCGTCGTCACTCTAGTTTCAAATTAAATTTATATTAAAAAGCCCGATATGTTATAGAAATTGTCTCACCTCTGCTAAATAGTTAGCATCTTTTACTTCGTTTTTACAGAATGACAACAGATCTACCTTTTCGTGTAAAAAATTTCGAGAGTTGGGATATAAATAAAGTTGTTGACTTTCTACGATCAAGGAAAAATACTTTAGGTCTACAGGACAAAGATATTGATATATTTAATAAAAAACAAATTTCCGGTGAATCTTTTCTAGAGTTGACACAAGAAGATCTTAAAGAAATGGGATTAGAGATTGGGCCTAGAAAATCTATCATGAAACTAGTGCCAAAATTGAAAAGTAAATATTAAAAATATCCTTTTACCTCATTCATAATCCACTTTTCGAAAGATTGATTTTGCTTTTTATTTTTGCTTCTTGTAACCACCCTGTTCGAATGAAAATTCCTTTATGCATTTCATTTTTTTCTGATAAATTTGTTATTCGCCTTCTAAAATTTTTTTTTCTTAAATTCTATTGCAGCTATCATGATAAATTGTACTGCAACATACAAGAAAGTCAAAGAAACTTTTTTGTTTGTCACAACATTATATGGATCTTGGTCTTGGTTAGAATTAAGAAAACAGATTAAACTAAAATTCACCAATCAAATCGAGGATGTTGATGAGGATGATATATACATTAAACCAAATACTTATAATAATACAATTAATGACACTGAAGCATTTACTTACTATCTGGAAAGGATCCCGCAAGATAAAGATGGTGCAAAAAATATTACTTTTAACGTAGAAACATGTGGGTATTTTTATGTTGTATTAAAATCATCAATATATAAAGCTAATAGTTATATGATTATTTTTCTAGCACAAATTAATTACTCTAAGTATAAGAAATTATCTGATCTTGATGAGATATTTGGCAACAATATTAAAAGTATAAGCGGATTTAATGAACTTCCTCAAATAAATTTTCGTAAATAACAATTAATGTTCTTATTTTATTAGTATAAGTAATGAATAATTTTTTTTTAATGTTTATTAAAAGCAAGCTATGATGTGGAGGATGAGGAATAACAAAAATTGTTTCTCGTGTAGTAGAACGATTAAAGGTTTGTTAAGCCTTTGCTGTTTATTTATAATTGAGCATTGTTATGTAATGGGCATTTATATAACCAGTTATTCAAATCAGAAACCAATTTCACCATGCTCGTCCCCCTATTTTTATTTATTTATTTTTTTGTCAGTCTCTGGCTAATTGACTTATAATTTGTGTGTATAGATAACATGCTTATATTATTTTACTATTTATTTTCAAGTTATTAATTGCCACTTCAGGGCCAATTGTGGGAAAGAACGAAATGGAAAGATCATATTTCATTGATGCACTTCTTAGAGAAATAGTATTTTTTTTTGGCGAAAAATTTTCTATAAGTCAACAATATAATGTAATTGGTTCTCATGGTGACGGAAGAGTAGATTTTTTAATCATGCATGGTGAAATAATAATTTGTATCACGGAAGCAAAAACAACAGAAATTGAAGAAGGTATGGCACAGAATTTTGTGCAACTACATTCGGCATGTGAGGTAATTCATTGAAAAAAAAGATAATACACATCGAGAACATCTAAAAAAAAAAATTTTAAAATATTATTAACATTGTTTAATTTTAAAATTAAAATACAGAAAAATATCAGGAAAAGAAAATACAGTGCAATCGATGATAAATATGAATATGTTTATGGCATAGTTTCAACTGGTGACCAATGGATTTTTACAATAGTAACATCAGATAATAAATTAGCTGCAGCAAATAAAAATGTTCAGATTATTGGAGTTCATACCAAATATTATGATGAAGATCTTTTGAAGAGAGAGACTTTAAGTTTGGTTAGGGTTATTTCAAGTATTTTAAATGATAGCATCTCAAATAGCAGCCCACAATCTAAAAAGATCCGAATTGAAAAAACCTTATCATTAAATAAGGGTTGATGAATATTCCATTAGCATGACGGGTAATTTATCAAATAAACTTATTAAAATAAAACTTCCTTTATGTGAGTAAGAGGATTCTCCTATTAATTAATAGTCTATTATTATATACACCAAATATTTAAATATTGAAGTTGATAAAAAAGCATTCACAATAAAGAATTTACAGTTGATATTACATATCATTATTACTTCTTTCTTATTTGGATCATTCTTTATATTGTTATTATTGAAAAAAAATTTTTAAATTGTATAAGCAGATTTATTAATTAATTATAATTAGCAAAATAGTGGTGGGCACATATCAAATTAAAAAGTCGTGCGTGATTCATTGGCGTTGTGTGTAAGCAATTTTATTTATGTATTTTTACGTGATCTGATATTCATTTTGACTATATATAGTTTCATTATAGCATGCCCAATTATTAAAACATTTAAAATGATTCAGAAATAAATTATGAAATTAGTATTTTTCATGAAATCAACAAAGCAATATTTTTTCAAGTCTTATAAACAGCAAAAAAAAAAACAAAAATATTTAACGAATAAAGAAATATATTTCTATTTTTAATAGTGCACAATTTCGGTATTTGCGGCGCAGCGGTAGTGATTGCGCGAATTTCAATTTTTTTTAAATCAATATTCTAAACATTGTAGAAAATCATAGTAGTTCAAACTATTAAACACATATATTCAGAATCTTTGAATAAAACCTTCTTAATAAGATCAAACTCAATTCCAATATTAATGAGTATTCATTGGCTGTAAATATCTCCAATAATGCAATATAGTCTACCCCTTTTACACTAAAATTTCGTTGCAACAAAATTAATGATCGGTAAAAAATTTATTACAACAAAGTTTGTAAAAATTGAGATTCAAGTTTAAATATAAACTATAATGAAAAAATAATTATATCTTAAGATTTTTTAAAATGGTGATTATTAGACAAATTTTTTTTCGTATTGTAACAGTTTCTTTTCGTTCAACGATTCCTCCTCTTTAATTTTGCGAACGAAATGCTACATTAAAACGTTTATTTTTATTTTCGATATATTATTATTTGTATTTTGCATTATTTCGTTAGATTATTATTTACACTATTATTTATATTAATTTCTTATTATTATGTTAAGTGCTGCAGCTTTCCGGAAAGTCTATAAGATAATAATTATGATCTATTAATAATTTATTATTTATTTATTAAATGTAATATTAGAATACGAAATTTGTATAAAAAGATAAGTTTTCAGAATTCAATAAAATAACTTTTGTAACTTGTATTTTAATAAAACTTAATTGCGTTTTTCTTTTGACGTAAGGAAAAGAGGGTATAATTTGTGATCCTTTTAAGAAGGAAAGGATTTTTAATAATGATCGGCAGAGTGTGAAATCAAAATTTATGTGAATTTGAAATTCACATACGTGAAATTTCAATTAACCAGTCAATAAAATGGATTCCAACCCAACCCATCAAGAATTTCAAATTCACATACGATATACAAACATTTTAATATTAATAAAAATCCATTTTGTTTTTGCTGCTATAACACCTTATTGCACTTATATTTTAATAAACAAACAGTTAAAAAATAGCCAATAGACCTTTGTAAATTCTTTTTATTAAACTGTCAGAGCCTCTTTCTTATAACTATTCACACACATTATTTTAGAATGTGCTGAGATTATTGGCATTATTATTAAAAAATATTGAAAAAGGATCATGAAATAAAAATTAGTGTTAGTAAAACATGCTGACTAAAATTTTGATCCCTGAAATTCTTGGTAATACCAATGTTCACTTTGTCTTGTTTTGTTGCAGTATGTCCCATATGAAGTTTCATGATAAAGATAATATAATTCATATTTATGGTCTAACACAAGATCCATTTACCAAAGAATATATATTTGTAATGGATTATATGGAAGATGGAAGTCTTCAAAATTATTTAACTAAAAATTTTAAAAATTTAAAATGGAATGACAAAATTAGAATTCTTTATAATATTATTAGAGGTTTAAAAAATATTCATGAAAAAGAAATTATTCATCATGACCTTCATAGTGGTAATATTCTTCAAAAAATCAAATGGGTTTCATATATTGCAGATTTAGGATTATAATGCACATCTAGTCAAACATCATCAGACAAAAATGATATATGTGGAGTACTACCATATATTGCACCAGAAGTTTTAAAAAAGAAATCATATACAATGGCATCAGATGTATACAGTTTTGGAGTTCTGATGTCTGTAATATCAACTGGCCAACAACCATTTAATTATTTGGCACATGATGAATATCTTGCAATGAATATATGTAAAGGTGCAAGACCTGGATTTTCAAACAATACACCAAAATTTTATATTGAGCTAGCATTCAAATGCATGGATGCTAATCCAGATAAACGTCCAACTGCTGAAGAAATTCATAATGTTATTGCTGATTGGTATTATAAAGATATATCAATTAAAATAGAGTTTAAGAAAATGAATGAAATAAAATTTGATCCTTCAACAATTACTGCAGCAATTCATCCAAATGCAGTTTATACTAGCAGATTATTAAATTTTACAAACCTTCCCCAACCTGTGAATTCCAATAAAGTAACCATTATTGATAATAATAATGGTAATTATTAATATTCAATCATTGACTATTTTTATTTTTATTAAATTGACAATATCCACTCTTGTGATAAATATTTGTAGATTCTAAACAAATTGATTTAGCTATACCAGATGGATTACTTTAATAAGTTAAATCCTGTCACTTATTATGTATTATTTCTTTATTTTTATTTATCTGGCTACTATAGTTTAAATGTCTTGAGTAATGATATTATATAATAACTTCTTTGGATTTTATTTTTTCATTTTGAAATTCAGATGTCAGATATGCACACTAAATAAAAAATAATAATTTTTGACAAAAAAATGGTTAAAAATAGAATATAAGAATGACAGCGATTTGGAAAAGATTGAGGAAGGAAAAACAATTAAAATTGCAGTTGACAAGGCTAGAATAAGCGGTGAAGGCAATACTCTACTGGTTAAAGGTGGTGAATGAAATGCCGATAAATCTGTCTGACAAAAGGCCAAGGATATTTCTAATAAAGGAGCCGGCAAAGTTGGAAGAGCCTAAATGTAATTTTTAATAATAATTGTTATCATACATACATAATTGCAGTATTGTTTGTTTCTTATCTTTCCAAATCAATGATTTTATTTTTTTATAGCATTAACAAATTGAAGTGATGTACTATCAATATATCATATAATTTTATAATATATAAATAATTTATTAATATTAAAAACCTTAATTTGTGATTTTTTTATAAATGAGTGATCTGCATTGATTTTAAATAAGGATTGGTGGGGGGATAATTACACTAATAAATTACATATATCTCAATGATCTCCAACCAATTTTTAAAAAATTAAACCAACCCTTATCAAAAGTAAAATTTAATTTCATTAGGTTCAATCATTCCTCATTTACATTATGAAAGCAGATTAGAGAAGAAACCCTATACAAAATCAAAAGGTATATGTTAAATAAATATTTTTCTTATCTCCTCCCTATAAAAATTTGCATTGTTGAACAATGTACTATCCAATATTACTGTATTAATTGAAATATACAAAATGAAAAACACCATATAATGATGCCTGGGAATGAAGATGAAGTAGTTAAAAAAATGAATAAGACACAGTTCACACTTTATATATAATTGATATAATAATAACGGAAAGCCCAATTTACATGTCTATAACAGGTTCTCTCTACAGTCCACTCTCTATAATGTACTGAAAATTTAAGCCCAATTTATGTACATATATAAATTATTATTAATATTATTGTCTATAACAGACATTTTTTCCTAAACCAAATGGTCCATTATAGAGAAAAAAATTAATATAATAAATATTTTCTAGATATTAAATTAAAAATTTTTAATTTTAAAAGGAATTACTTTGAACTGGGCTGGGCTCTCTGTGAAAATCAATTTTCGGAAAGCATAGCAGAAATAGATGCATGTCTGAACAAGTAAAACTAGTGATGTTAGCCGTTTAAAAATCCTTAGCTGGCTAAGCCGTTTACTACCTAAATTGGTAATTATATTTCTATAACCAGAAGGTAATACGAAAATCTATTACCAAATTTAGAAATTATGTATGCAGATTATTAGCCGGCTAACATCACCAAGTAATACAACTTCTAAGAGCCTATTTTTTGTCAGAAATGTAGATAAGAAATGCTTACAGATCTAAAACAAAGAATAGAATCAGTTAAGTTGGATGTAAATGAGTAACACGTTTTAGTAGAGAACATAAAAAAGAATAAGCTGAGAATGAATTGGACAAACCATTATTTTGTATCATGTTGATTTTATACCCATAATCCCCAATCAAGATTGAAATAGTGCAAAAATGGCTTGAACAAAAAAATATTTTTTTGATAAAAATATTCATAACAGTCTGTTTATTGATATCCAAATGTTTGTTTTACAAAATGCAAGTGGAAACATCATGTTACGATAGGATACGTAAGGCGAACTGGATGACTTTTTACTATAAATGTTCCAAATGCGCCCCGCCGATCACTAATTAAAATTCACTCATTCTTAAAAGAATCACAAATTAAAATTTAATACATGTATCTGAATAATTTAAATATAATAAAAATTATACCTAAATTATCAAGTAAAAAGCCAACAAACACAAACTACAGTATACTGATTGTGAGTTTTATTGAATCAAACAATGTCAAACTTCTGGTCTTATTTGGAAACTCTGACATGGAATCTTTGATGTTTACCCCAATAGGAAAGGATACTATGAGTACATTAAAAAATACCACCTTCAATAGATGGCTAGGTCCTGCTTGTGTTGGTACTAGCCACATTGATGTTTGAAAAAAGAAGAAATTTTCAAAATTAGAACCAGATACTGCCACCAAAAATGCAAACATCTATCAAAAACCACAACCTTGCCTTCGAATTTGTCCCCCTTTTTAAAATGAAATAAATGTGTAAGGGCTTCTACAACTTGATAGTGGCCGAAGACAAATGGACCCACTTGCATGAAGTGCCAACACCATGCCAAGCAAACACCCATTGCACATCTACCTGCATTACCAAAATATGCTGGAACAAGTTGTGGAAGGATCCTGAGATGGTGAATTAGGTAAGTGGGAGCATTTCTTCAAACATGTCGAATTTCAAAATCCACATGCATGGCTTTACTTACATACACAATCCATGTAGGCATTCCTGACCCCATCATGGAGAAAATGTTGCATGATTTGTTCATGAAGTATTGCAACCATCAAATGGAGAACCATGTTGCAAAGGGTTCCCACAGCCAAAACCCCAGGTCTAAAATCGAAAATTATTCAACAGCAAAGATAAAAAAGATAAGTAATTGTCCAGTAAATGCCACCCATTCTTTATGTTTTGGTAGATACATATTGAGCCCTTTTTCTTTCAACACCTCATGATAAAGGTTGCAGCAAAATCAGAGCAAAACTTGCTAGAATATTTTACCACATATTGAGAAAGATTCCCCTAAGATACAACAAAGCAATAAATTCACTTAAAAATAACTAAAAAAAAGAACACCATTTCAGAAGCATGTGCAACAATCTTAAGGTTGCTTTTACCTGAGCTTGAGAATCAAGATCTATGTTTCATCTATGTTTAAAAAAAAATCATTTAGAATAATTTAAGAATCTAATTTTATTTCTATTAAATAATTTTTACCATTATTTTTACTTCTGAATCATTATTGTTTTTCTCGAGTTGTATTTCTCCTATATTAACAAAAATAATTGGTAATGATTAGTGGGATGCATATCTCACAATAAAATAAAATTCAAAGTTCACCCTCATTTTTGCTAGAATTTCTATTCGTAAATTCGTAATGCAAATTCTTATTCAAATTATTTTGAACCATTTGTTTATTTCGATTTATTTCAAACCATTCATTTATTTTGAAACATTTGTTCTATTTCAAACCATTTGTTTTTATTTCATTTCAAATTGTTCATTTCATTTCAAATTGTTCGTTTATTTCAAATCATTCGTTTTTTATTTTATTTTGAAATTATTTGTTTTATTTCGAATTATTTATTCGAATAGAAACCCTAGTTTTGGTCGAGGGTAAGGTTTTCTTTATAGTGCTATTATTGCAGCGAGTTCTGGCCAAGTGTCTCGATTTTCTTTACAGATTCATATGCCCTAAAAAAAAAAAAATAGAAATATACTACTTGAGCATCACTACAAGCAATATAGTAAAATCAAAAGGGTTGGCCAAACCATTTAATCACCAGAAAGAATTATGAATCAACCACAATAGCCTTATTAATTAATTATAGTTTTTATTATATTTATACTTCTTGAAGTATTACAAACAACATGACTTTTTACATGATTTTGTCCAATAAATAGAATGATTAATAATGAATGACTAATATTAATTATTAATGTTAAATGCCAAAATGCATCATTATAGTAAGTTTAATTCGTGATTCTTTAAGGAGTGAATTTTAATTAGTGATCGGTGGGGCGCATTTGTAACATTTTTATTTTATAATAACTTCTTTTAATTTTAATTCCGAATTTCGTATCTTCAAATAGTTTTGGCGACCAACACCAATTTATTTGAGAGTACACTTAGAGAGATAGATAGATGTATTTCATTTTAAATCGGTTTTTGGTTTCTGGAATTGGAATGTAATTACCATCAAGGATTTAGAATTAGGGATGTTAAATCACTCGTCGATTCAGCTTAGGTTCAGCTCAATCCAGTTTTAGAATTCAAGCAGATTAAACTTTTTTAAAAAAACAGGCTTTTAATAAACCAATTCGAAATATAAGTTATGTAATATAATTATATAAATATTCTTAAGTATGCTATTTAGAGCTAAATGGATTTGGCTTCAAATCTGTAAACAATCATATTGTTTTTATCGTTATGCACATTTGGCAATTCATATTTTTATCGTTATACTTTTACTTACTATTAATTTTTTTGAGCGCGTGCTTCGAGCATACTCTGCTAATAAATCAGAATATTTATGACGTAATTGATAAAGCAAGTTTGAAGCATATTTCGAGCGGATATTAAAAATACCAAATTGAATATGTGTTTAAGCTCAATTCAATTATGCTCAAATAACATTCCTAAAAAAAAAATTTAATATTAATTTTTAAAGAGCGAATTTAATTGATGCTAATAAAAATAATAGGTTATAAGGATCAAACTTAATAGGTATTTACTAGTGAATAGTTCTCAAGTCGAATACTTGTAAACAATAAATAAAAAAAAAATATTTTTATTAAAAAAACTTATTATGATTAAAATTTTTTATTGGCCATGAATTCACACAAGTATATTTTAATCACGTGATTAATTGATGACATCTATATTTTTTACCACTTTACATGTTATTATACAAATATACTGCAACTTTATGTCGTTTACTATCTTCATCATCATCATCTGTTAAATTGACAATTTCTTCTAATTTTACTCTAAAAATTAACAATTTTTTAACTTGTGGCTTTTTTGTTTGTAAAAGTATGTTCATATAGTTCTTCTGCATCTAATCTTTTATAGCAACCAGTGCAAGCAACTTTCGCTTGCATAATACTTTGTCAGACGATAGTTTTTGGCTTTACCATAATTGGTTTCGATGAGAATTTGCGAAATAAATAAACCAACTAATATTAATGCAAATTTATTTTACCCAGTTCAATTACCAATGTTAATTCGAACATATATTTACCTTTTCATGCTTCCCGAAAAATTAGTTTAGTAAAACTCATGAATGAGATACTTTTTCTGCAATTTAACAATCAATAATCAATAGTAAATACCATAAAAAATTTTCATTTTGAAAAAGAGTTTGTTGAATTTTATTGAACGGAACCCAATTCCGATGCACATCAACTATTTGTTACATCGGAACTTTTTCTTGATGTTTGTAATATGGAATAAATAATAGCGGAAATTTTTATTTTCATTTCATATTATATAAAAAGGTTTTCTTTTTTCCAATCGTAAGTTTTTTTTACTCCATTAAAACAAAATTTGTTTATATTCTTTTATTTATTTATTAAATCTTGACATTTATAAAATGTTGTATAACGAAGACAACCGCAGCAACAATGAAAAGTTAGAGCAATTGACAAAACAACACAGATCTAATTCGAAAAAATTAATTCGGATAAAACAAATAATTAAGGTCCAGTTTAAATTCAAGCTCACCGGAAAGACATGTATCTTGTTTCATTCTTTCCTTATTAGTTCATTTTTAATTTCAATTTTTATAATAATAAAATCAATATTAAACTTTAAATAATTTGAATAAAACAAATAATTTGAATAA
>CAUDNR010004079.1:110373-123271 GCA_958430865.1 Entrophospora sp. SA101
CTGCTTTAGAAAAAACATCTACTCCTAGATCAGCATATGGGAGCTATACAAATTCTAAATCTGCTTCTGATTTTTTGTATAGTATAGCTTCTGTAATAAAAAAATCACTTTTTGAAGAATTAAATTCCTCGATTTATTGGAGCATAGTGATTGATGAAGCCAACAGTATTGATAATGATAAATATTTAGCAATTGTGGGAAAATATATTGTTAATAATATTCCTTATATGAGATATTTGGGCATGATTAATCTAGAATCTACCACTGCAGAAAATATTTATAACCAAATCTTATCATTTTGTATTTCAAATGAAATATCATATCACAAAATAATTCATTTTGGAAGTGATGGGGCTTCAAATATGACAGGAAATAAAAATGGTGTTGCTACAAGGTTAAAAAAAATCAATCCTTTTATGTCCTCAATTCATTGTATATCACATTGGCTTCATTTAGCTGGAAAGGATGCTTCTGATGAAGTAGAATATTTTCAAAAATATGAAAGAATATTACAAAATTTATATTCATATTTTTCTAGATCACATAAAAGACTAACTTATTAAAATTGATGCAGGAAATTAATGATGAACCAACACTCAAAATATTGAATTTATGTGACACTCGATGGTTGTCATTATCAAATTCTGTACATAATTTACATCAAAACATGAATTCAGTACTTGCTGCTTTAAATGATGATATGTTAGAAGGTGATGAGCATGCAAGTGTTTTATTTGGACAATTGGATCAAGATTTCATTTCTGCAACAATGTTTCTTGCTGATTTAATGAATATTTTGAAAAGGTTAATAAAAATATTTCAATTAGATAATCTATCTTTATCACAATATAAACCAAACATTGATGCTGCAATTAAAGAGATAATAGCAGAATTTATAGGTGATGGAGAAGTTCTACCAAATCATGGCATGATACTCAAAAATTATTTAGAAGAAAATTACCTTTCAGCACCTTCATTTGTTAAAGATTACTCATTAGCAATGATAAAAGCCATCAATGATAGATTCCCTGACTCTGAACTATGTTCTTTGTTTAGAATTTTTGATCCAAATGAACTTCCTGATGCTGAAAATGATTTAAATCTATATGGTCAGAGTGAGATAGAATTTTTAGATGAATTTTATGGAGATACTAAATTGGTTAATGATGAATTTTGTGAAATTGTTGAAAAAGGAACACTCATAAAAGAGTGGAACTCTCTAAAATTCTATTTGTATACCTATAAAAACACAGAAATGTATTTTATTCAATTGTGGAAACACATTTTGGATACAGATGAAAATTTTTATTTCAATTATCCAAATTTAACAATTATTGTTAAAATAGCACTCCTTATACCTTTTTCCAATGCACATGTTGAAAGAATATTTTCACAAACAAATTTGATAAAAAACAAATTGAGAAACAGAATGCATCTAGATACATTGAATAATCATTTAATGATTTTACTAAATGGTCCAGATATTCAAGATTTTAATTTTGAAAAAGCATATGAACATTGGACAAATAAAAAAGTAAGAATAAATAGTTATCCAATATAAATTTTAAAATTTTTTTTCATTTTGGTGATGATCAACAAATGTGCGCATTTTTTATGTAATACACGCGCCCGCACACAATTTCACACACTGCTTTTGATGACAGCAGCAATAATGGTGGCAGATCTGATAAAAGTTGAAATTTTAGCAAACTATATAGTAATAGTGGTAAATTTAAAAAAGGGGGATGATTTTCAGATCAAGAACATGTGATCTACATTACATTCTCATTTGTAAATTCGTTATCTGAAGAAACAATTACTATGTTTATATTTTAATGCTAATATATGTGATTAGTTATACAGATTAATTATCATAAAATTTATTATTACATTACAGAATTAAGAATTAATTTAAATTGTGCAAATCATTTGTCAGTTCATTCTTTCAGATTGCCATTCTTCATTATTAATGAAACAAAGCATTGTAAATGCATTATATTTAAGATCACAATCTGACAACAATTCAGAAGTTATTAAAAAATATCTGAAACAAATACAAATAAAAGACAATTAATAATTAACAATGGTTATTTTAATAAATGACAGTAAATAATAATAGCACATACTGTGAAGGTTGATGACATGAAGTTTCAATCATATGATTATGAACTAAGTATTCATTTTTAGGATCCATTCCTTGGTTAATCTCAACAACACAAAATGGTGTTTTGGCCAATTCTTGTAATGCCATTAAATACATGATAGTTGATACAGATCTTTCCTGTAAAATAATATTTTGTATAAATAATTAATAAAAATCATGTGTTTTTTTCTCTTTTTATCTTACTACTTATACATACATCTACTGATTGCCTTTGACCAATCAATAATTGTAATTCTTCATCATCACTTTTTTATTTAATTTTTTTTTGATTTGTTAATTAATATATTATTATTTTTAATATATAATTTTTTAAAAAACATAAACATGTGCCTATGCAAATGTATATTTTAAAAATTCACATGCCTAAAATTTACCAGAATATTTATATCCCATTTATCATAATCTTCATGAGTGTTGATATGCACTTCACCAGTACATCCGATTTCTAACCAATATTAAAAAATTTTAAAACTTTGTATATAATAGTGAAAAATATTTATAACATAATAATGATGATGATAACAGTTACTATTAAATGCATTTGAAAAGAGTTCACCAATTTTTCTAACCAATTCATATAATTTAGGATCCCATTGCTCCTATTATACAAAAAATACATTTACATTTATCCTTATGTATGTGTGCATATATAAATGTGCAATGTATGATAAATGATACCTTTTCCTTTGCAATTTCATCATTTAGTTCTTTTAATGATAATTCTCTTTTTTCTTTTTGAGATCTAAGGAAAACAATCTAAAAAAAAATTAAATATAAATTAAAAATTTGGATTCCATAACTACAAACAAACATATAAATTATTGATCAATACTTGAGCTTGTCTTTCATTGTATGAATCTATAATGTTAGGATCAACCTCATTATAAAGGTTTATATTTTCTTTTTCATGATCAATAGCATTTCTAATTTCTTCTAATGTCATTTTTTGTGATATCTTAAAAATAAAATAAAAATTATCAAGTAACGTCAAAATTATTTAAAACTATTTCAATATTCATTTTTTTATAATTAATTAATTACTTCTTGAAGTTCTGCTCTTGTCACATCATCAAGTTTATTTATCAACTTATCTGATTCTTGGCAATGATATGTCTTCTTTTCTTCAATTTCATCAAATCTTCTGGTGACTTCATTTTTTTAATACAGAAACAAATGTAATTAACATCTATGATTATGACTTAAAGTTAACAGAATTCATGTTAAAACCAAGTCTATCAGATGTTTGCCTCAAAATATCTTTCTTTTCTTGTATTTGGCTACCTAACTCACCATCATCTTTCAAAACTTGAGTTAAGTTCTGATCTACTTTATTGCAAATTACATATATATCATTGGTTTTTTTTAATAACAACTTTTACCATTGTTATCATTATTTATTATCATGATTAATTTAAAATGTATGACCATTAATAATTAACATAATGAGGCAAAGTATAAAATGAGAGAGGGAAAAAGTGGGAAAAAACCTGGTATCTATTAAAGTTTTAGATTTCTTCCTTGCTATTTCACAAAGGGTTTCTTCTAGGAAAATTTCTTTTTCTTTAATTGATTTGGACAAATCAATTTCACATTGTAAATCAATTTTCCTTTGTTCTAAATTTAACAATTAATTAATCAACATTATTAATGTATATTAAAATATATATACTTACTGACATATAATATTAAAAATATTATTTATATTTACCCAATTCAATTTTTTTTTGTGTATCATCACTAAATAATTGTTGTTTAATTGAATTTTCTAGTTGAGAAACTTCCAATCTAATTTGTGTGATTTGTTCTCCTCTGTAATTAGCTCTTTTAATAGTTGATAATTCCTTATATATTTCATCTGTTTTATCATTCTACATTTATATGTGTGTATGTGTATATGTAAATTATATATCAAAATATGATAATCAATATAATTATTAACAAAGATGACATACCAATCTTTTTAATTTATTAGATAGCTGTTGAAGTTTACATTCTTGTGCACTATGCCAACTGGAATACACCCCCTTTCTTTCTGTTGCATCAATGATAATTTTTTCATATTCACTGATAAAAAAAAATATTAGCAAAAATAGCAAATAATTGTTATTCAGATATTAATCAATAAATATTAACCTTTTACTGTCATTAACAAGTTGATTTTCTTGAAGAAGTTGTTCAACTGCCCTTTTTTCTCTCTTTGTTTCCTCAAATGCAGCCCCCGCAAATGAATATTGTGCACTTGAAATTTTAGCTTGATATAATTGAATCTATTCATTCAGATTCAAATATGAAATATTATTAAAGATAAATATGTATGCATTTATGTTTATATATGAATGTGTTTGTAACAATGACCTTTCTTAGAATTGCTTCTCTTTCCTTGAAATGTGTAACATCTTTTTTCAAAACTGCATTTATTTTTTCCAAGTTATTAAGTTCATCATTATCTGTATTTGATTCCTATAAAATGTATAAATATATATATTCAGCTAATCAAATAACATTATATTGAGAAAATGAAAGAATGAATATGAAAAAAAAATTTGAATTACTGATAACAAATTCTTTTGTTCACTAATTAAACGAATAAAAACAAATAAAAATGAACAAAACGAACATAAGGAAAAAAACGAACAAAAGAATAAAACGAGTAAAAACGAACAAAACGAACAAACGGACAAAATGGACAAAACAAACAAAACGAATAAAATGAGTAAAAACGAACAAAACGAACAAAACGAACAAAAACGAACAAAACGAACAAAATGAATAAAACGATAAAAGGAACAAAATGAATAAAACAAGTAAAAACGAATAAACTAATAAAAACTAATAAAATGAATAATAATAAAACAAACGGATAAAACGAGAATAAAATGGATATAAAACGAAGAATTTGTATTATGATAGGAACTCTAGCCCAATTCAACAATTTTTAAACATTTTGCATTTCGTTTTAATTCTCCGCAAATAACTGCGATGTATACAAGCTTTTAAACTTGTTGAACGTGAATTTAATTATGATTCATTGTGATGCGAATTTAATTATGATTCGCTTTAATTATAATTTGTTAAAACAAAGGTTTTTTTGACTGTATCCATATATGTCAGAACCTAAAAACGTTTTTTATTATAAGTACAAATATTGTTAAAACATGGAATCTCTCATTTGAATTTTTTAAAATTTTCGGAATTTTTAGTTGCCAATTCTTTTCGGTGGTTTGCAAAATCGTGATTTTATAAAAAAATAGTATCAAATTTCGAGCTCGTTCGGAGCTTTAGCCTTGGTATCATTACTACCTGGGTGATGCAATTGTTTGTTATGTCAATGATGATATCAAATGTATCAAATAATCATCATGACCATCATGAATATTTGATCTAAATTTTGGGCAAATTTTAAAAGTATAGAAGTCACTTTCTGTCCTACCTTTTAAAAAAAATAGCTCTATTAGTTGATAGAATATGTCTTTAGTTTTAATGTAATGAAGAGATTTTCTCAAAAATTATTTAGAGTTCTATTCTTTTTAAAAAATGTACTTTACTATGCGAGGAATTTTTCACTACGATCATTTCTAAATTTAGGAAATTGGTACCAAATTTAGACTAGCTCTTGACTATCGTATATATCTAATTTTGACAGTAAGAAACTAAAATCACGTGAGACCTATTTTGAAATTTGGCCGCATGGCGTAGCAATAGGAGCGAGCCAACCATACCTTCTGATTATTACAGATCACTTATTTGTCCATCAACAATTTTCCATAAATAATAACAATAATGACAAACCTCTTACCTTCAGACTGTATACATGCTGTAATAAGTTTTCTTAGTGACAATGACAAGGCTTCTTTACATTCATGTTTATTAATAAACAAATTATGGTGCCTTACTATAGTAGAAAAATTGTGGAGTAAACCTTTTCTTCTAACAAGATTAGACAGATCTGCAAAGTTAGTTGAAACATATTTATCATGTATAAATGAGGAGGAACTTAGTGTTAAGGAAGGAAAATTTTTTAAAAAATACAACAAGCATTTCTTCAAGAAAAAATCAGCTACTTTTAATTATCCTAAATATTTAAGATCCCTCAACTACTTGGACATTTACAACTCTGTTGAACATTGGTCGAACGGTAGATTCTCGGTTGATGACTGGCTACTGGTTACAAATGTCTTATGTAAATTATTTATGAATAGATCGTCTGCTTTTCTTAATTTATCAATTGAAACAGGTCAGATGATACCTTTAGCACCAATATTTTGTCGCAAGGTTAACAACAACAGTCCGTTTTCGCTGATTAGAGAATTTTGCTGTTATGGTAAATTTCAAAAAGATAATATTTATAAAGAGATGGCCAAAACTTGTCGTAGAATCGAAGTACTAATAGTCGAGGGTCCAGATATAGATTATGTAAATAATTCTGATCAAGAAGAAATAAAAGAACTGATTACGTTGATCACTAACCAAAAGGCATTACGAAAGCTTGAATTTCATAATTTTAATGTGTATGACAATTCTATTGTTTCTGCTTTAGGGAAACATTCGCAAACTTTAACTTATTTGGTTTTCCATTATGCTACGTTTATATCTGATAAAATGGATGAGTTAGAAGGAATAACAGATTTGGAAAATTTACAGCACTTGGCATTTAATGGCTGTGAAAATGTGGATGAAGAGTTATTGGAACAGTTACATGTCAAACAGCTTCCAAAACTAACAGAACTTGATTTCAGGCATACACGTCCACCACCTTCATCCATGAATATATTGATTGACAAGTACGGTCAGATGTTAAAAAAATTATATTTAGGAGCTTTACAATGTGATCATACTCAAACAGATTCTTGCTTACAAGTCGTCCGTAATATTACTGAAAAATGCTCAAACAACTTGGAGGAATTTTCGATAACATTTACAAATCCTTTATTAGATTGTTTTCTTCGTTTATTGGAATCGTGTACAAGGCTCAAAAAATTAAGTATAACTGGATCTTTTGAGTATACTGACGATTCGCTTTCACTTATTGGAGCCAGCATACCAGTTAGTCTAAAATCTTTGATAATTAGCACAAAGTGGAGTAGTGAACTTGAAAATTTGGAGAGGTTCTTCGCAAAATGTGAAGCAGGATTGGAATATTTGTTCATTGAAAAATTACCGTGTATAAGTGACAAACATATCAACGTTGTAATGAAGCGTCAGGGTAATACGCTAAAGACGTTGAAAATCCTGGCATCTGAAATAAATATTTCTGATGGTGTGATGAAACGAGCCAAAAAAAAGGTGGGAGTTGTCAACATTAGAACCGATAGCACTTTATTGTATGAAGATTTTGATATTCTTTCAAATCGTGAGTTGACAGGAATACCATGGAAGGAAAACTGGTACGAGTTTGTTGATGTACCAGATGATGAAATATTCTTTGATTATAGTGACGACGATTATGATTATCATTACGGTGATGAGTACGATTATGGGTACGATGATGAATATGACTACGATTATGATAATATTATTGATGAAATTATAGATGATGACGAATTTTATGATGATTTTGTTTTAAAATGATGTACACTATTTCTGAATCTTGCTGTTGTTATATGTTAATCTTAATTTGTTTGTATATTATTATTTGCAATCTATCATTATGATTTTATTTTAAGCAGTCGACTGGAAATACAAAGTTTATTTATTATAATAATAATAATTTTATTATATGTAAATATACACACACATATATATATACACACATAATAAGTTTTATAATTTATCAAAGACTCTCATTGCCATTTCGAATGCCACAAAAGTAGATGCATTAACAGGACCAGCACGTAGAATACAAGTACCAAAACCCTTGAAGAATCCATTGATTCCTTCTTTGCGAAAAGTTTTTCTGGCGCAATCTATTATTCCTTTATATTGTCTTTCCTCTCCACTAAATCCGTCAGTTTGTATTTTACTTTTAATCACATCCACTGGGTAAACTGACAACCACATTCCATATCCTAAATAATAATATTGATATTTGTTAAATTATTAATGAACATTTCTATTACAACAACCAATCATGATGCAAACCTGCTGCCGCGCCATATAAACACGATTTCCAACTTTCAATCTCGCTGCGTTTCTTTTGCTCTCTTGACATTGCTTTTTGAAAAAGATATTCGTAAACAAGAAAGTACGCACCATAACCTTGAAATTCTCGAATCATTGTTATGGTTTGTCCTTTATATATTCCCTTCATGCCATATGAAGAATATATCTGCCTAATGCAATCAATTGGCCCAGAGTATATTTTTGTTGAAACTGCTTTTGATGATGGTTTAATATCAGTGGTGGATGTGATTTGAACCTGAAGTCCTATTTTTGAGTAAATAATAGACTTTTATGAATTAACATTACTACTTTATAGTGGAAAAAAGAAAAGATGAAGAAGGAATGATAAAGCTTACGTGTACGAATATGTTCAACAGGACCTTTATAAAAAAATTCATTAAACCAGATTTAGATTAATCACACTCGATCAATCAATTCATCAATTAAAAAGAAACATGCAAATAAACAAAGTTTACCAGACACCACAGAATTAGCAATTCCTGCGATGGCACCAGCTAAATATAATTGAGGGCTAGTTAAACCACCAGTGTATCCATTCCTTTCGTTAAAGAACCTTTTCATAAATTCCAATGCCCCAAATTGAATGGAAACACATGCACCAACACCAACCAATGGAGTTGTAGTTCCCTAATTATTGATTGATCTGTTAAAAATAAGTAATAATCTTCTTGTGTGTGGGTGTGAAAAAGAGTGTAAAAGGTTTCTTTTATCTCACCTTGTAAAAAGCTCTAAATCCTTCATTTTTCTTGGTTTTTTGAACACAATCCAACATTCCAGTAAACCTTGGTTGTTCACCAAGTTTTGGTGTTGGTTGCGTTTGGAGTCTCTTTATAATAGATGTTAATTGCACGCGTTAATGGATATGTGTGTGTGTATGATTGCATGTAGGAATGTACGCATGCATGATTTTTTTTACCAAGATTTATGAGAATTGTGAAGTTGAATGGGATTCTTCAATTTCTTTTGCCCTTCTCACATTTCTCTCATACTTATTAACCTACCACTTTAACTGTGTCGAATGGCTTTTTAAATCAAAAATAATCATAATTATAATAATTATATAAATAAAAATAACAATAATAAATGAATCCAAGAAAAAGTGAAGCTGTAAATCTACCTGCCCAACTAACACTTGGCAAATTCCTCCGACAGTTCCACTGGCTAAATCTTTAATTATTCTAACGATACCACCGCTACTCTCACTTTCTGTTGTCATAATTTTATTATCTAACGAAAAAAATTTTTGTATAAAAAAATTTTTTTAAACAAGTTTTTAACAGGTTTTAAACAATGAGAGGTAATATGAACATCAAAATGTCCATATTAATATTAAATTTCATTTAATTTGTATAGCATAATTCATTTATAATTTTTCTCCTGATGAAAAAGGTTGCTTGCTAACCTTAAATAAACTGGATTCTTTGAGAAGAATCAGAACAAAACCAAAAGGAGAAAATTTTGATTGCAATGAATAATTAATAATATCTTTATCTTTTTTATCTATATATAATAGTTGTTAAAGCGAGACGCAATAAAGTTCATTACACGTGACATACGATCAAAACTTTTTACGTGACGTTTATTCTTATTAAACATGCCAAGAAAAAATCATTTCTTCGGGCTTAACAAGGAATAAATAAAAGAGAGGTCTTTCTTTACAAGTGTACTTCCTATTAATCAGTAAATTTTATCTAAAAACATTATCGAGTAAATTGATTTAAATTAAATAAACGTTCAAATCGTGGCATGGGAGGGATTAATTAGAAGACAAATAAAAAGATTATCTGGGATCACTTTTTAAAGTAATGAATAAATCAATCAAATTTTCATCATTTATCATTTATAATAGAAAATATAGCTTAAGATTATCAATAAAATTTATAATTTGTTTAATCCTTGTTTTAATAATAAAATAACTAGAAACAAGGTTGTGTTTCTATAAAAATAATTTCCATTGCTATAAGAAAAAGAAAAATTCCACAAAATGATACTTTTTAAAAAAATTGTGCCAAATAAATCTACAAGAACCAACCAGATCTCTTAAAATTCTAATTTAACATCAATATTATGACTATCACCATCTACCTCTCTCTAAAATGGATGAATGAATGATTTATGTATGAATTAATTTATTTATTTATTATTAATTAATTAATTTTATTATAATAAATGATAATTTACTTGATATTTCTCCATTAATGGAATAATTACAGTCTCATCAAGATGCAATGAGTCATTATCTGCACTTATGAAGCCATTTATAATTGCCCAGACAAAACTCTTGTTAGTACCATTCACTTTACCTTTATCATGAGAAAATGCAAGTCGTGTAATGACTTCTAAATAAGTTCGATCTTCATCTTCCTCAATTTCATTTAATAATAAGAGAACATCTCTTGTTGGTTTTTTGTTTTTCCACTCCAATATTTGATTCATAGACGCGTCATTGTTTATCGCCTCCAACTTCTTAAATTTTTGAAATAATGTAGTTTTAATTCTTCTCACAGCGTTCCCTCTAATTATTCTAAACAATTCTAAAGAAGGTCCTCTAAGAGTAAACCACACAACATCCCACTTCTCTCTTTCACTGTATCTTTCGTCATCTGGAAAATTGTTCATTAATGTTTGACGAGTGAATTTTTCAATAACTACATCTTGAGGATATTTCTCTTTGACAAACAAGTCTCGTCGATATGCATCTTTGATTATTCTCTTTTGATTATAATATTAATAATAATAATAAAAATTAAGTTAATTAAAGTTAATTAAGTATCATTCTCCAATAAATATCTTTTTACCTTAATATTCTCCGTAACTTGATATTCATTACTACTATTATTCCTATTAATACTTTTCATTTCTTCTAACAAATTATTCATTACTATTGACATATTTTCAATTTTATTACTTAGATTATTGTTGTCATTTTTTAGATCATTATAATTATTAACAAGCCTGTTGTAATTTTCCAATAGCATTTTATAATTCTCTAAATAAATATTAATAATAAATATATATAACTGTAAATATGGTTGATTTATTAACACAACACGTATAGTATTATTATTTACCATTCGTCGACGCATCAGTATCACTATCATCATCAATATTATTATTATTCAACTCGTTTCGTATTCTTTTGTTAGGTGATTCATCATCACTAACAATTATGTGTGGGGCTCTTTTTATTGAGAAGTTTATTTTATTAATAGGAGCTACAGTAGTAGGCCTTGGCTTTCGTCCTCTGGTGTTTTTAGTCCTCATATTTAAAAAAAATCAAGCCGCGAAAAATAAAATAAGGTTTACTGTATTACATTTAATTTAATTGGATGATTGATATTAATTATTGGCATTCTTATGAACATTTTTAATTATAAATATTATAATTGGAATCAAACGCAGAGCAGAACTTCTGGTAATTATAGGATAAACGAACGATTGGGATTTTGCTTTGCATAAATCAACGGATGTTTAAAGTATTACTGCGCTTATAAAAATTCGTTGAAACTCGATTACTAACCAGACTCATTGAAACGAGGTTTGGTTGTATAAAGCTAATTATTTATAAATTTGCATTATAAAAATGCAAAAAGTTTTACAAACCACATTTCATAAAACCAAATTGTCTTTAATACTCGTGTTTGAAGCATAGGCATGTAGAGCAACTTTTTCACACACGCACGAGTTGTGTTAACTTGATATTTTTGAACTTTGAAGTTAACTACGCGTAATAGTAAACGCACACAATATTAATAATAGAAAATGTGCTTTAGTAATATAGATTAGTCAATATTAATATTGGTACGTAGAATAACCTTTAAATAGTACACGAGACAAGGTTTAAAGTTTTAAAATAGAAAACATGATGAATCAATTGCTAAAGTTTGATTAAATAATGCAATTTTTATTTTTCAATTTTTCGAAATAAGTTATTAATATGATAGTAAATAGGCATTCTTGTATTAATAACAACAGCAAATTAAATTTTTCATTATATAATAATAATATCATTATGATCAATCAGGGTAATGATGTATCTGGCTGGGAAGTTATAAGAAAGATCGGGTTAAGGAAATTATTTGCGATGAACTTTATCCCATAAACTGTATATGCTGCAGAAGCTTGTAACATGTGATTACAGTTTATGGGATAAATATTTTTATACATTTATTATGCAATTATTATAATATCAAAAAATCAAAATTCTGTCCCTTATTTCTTTCTTTTTTTGCCATTATTATAAAATGATGGACATAAAGTCTGTAGACTTTTTGCTAAATGATCAAGATCATCAGTGTATTGTTTGTCATCATCGTCATCATCGTCATCATCGTCATCATCGTCTTCTTTTTCATCATCGTCATCTTCATCATCGTCGTCGTCGTCGTCGTCATCATCATCATCATCATCATCATCATCATCATCATCATCATCATCATCATCATCATCATCTCCCTTTTCATCATCTCCCTTTTCATTATCTCTCTTTTCATTATCTCCCTTTTCATTATCTCCCTTTTCATTATCTCCCTTTTCATTATCTCCCTTTTCATTATCTCCCTTTTCATTATCTCCCTTTTCATGATCATCGTCATCATTTTCATCACTAGTATT
>CAUDNR010004079.1:125072-146362 GCA_958430865.1 Entrophospora sp. SA101
CTTGGGGGAAGTCATTAGTATTGTTTATTAGTCTATCTCTCTTCTATAATACTTTAAGGGAGTGTATCAAGAAGATGAGAGTAATCAGAATAATAACGAGAATAACGATAATTTTTATTTCTTGATTTTCTTAAAAAGATCTTCATAATAATAAATAAATTGTTGTTTATATTGAACAAATAAAATAATGTATTATTATATTATTGTGTATATATCCAAATTTGTATATTTGATATGAATATATATTATTATTACTAATTAATTATCATCATTATTTAAATAAATGATTTTTCTTCCTCTCTAAAAATTTTTTTTTTATTTTTTACTATTTATTATATACTAGTTAAACATATATACTATTTTTCCGATATTTTTTTTTAGTTCGATTTTTTTCTTTTTACAAGAAAAGACATGGCATCTTCAACACGCTCAATGAACATTAACAACGAAATGAGTGGTAACCATATAAAAACATACAATCCAAGGAATGAAAATTCCGAGGATAAAAAGAAGAGAATATTAGCTGAAAAAGCTGCTAAAAAACGTAGTGAAGCCATCGATAAAGAATTAAAAGCTGAAAGAGAAAAAGCATTATTATTAAGATCCAAAAGTGCGAAATTATTACTACTAGGTAAAACACATGTATATAAATATATATATATCCATTTATATATTTATTTAATATCTCACTTAAAATCTTCTATTATTATAAAAGGTTCCTCTGAAAGTGGCAAAACAACAGTTTTGAAACAATTAAAAATCATTCATGGACATGGTTTAGAAGAGGAACGTCAACGATATCGTAGGATAGTTCATTTGAATGTACTTACTGCAATGAAATCATTGACAAATGCACTTCAGTTCTATAGTCACACCTTGAAACCAGAGAATGAACCACATCTTGAAAAATTTATTAAATTGACATCGATAAAAGAAACATTGAATCGTGATTCTATTAGTGTTCAGGCTGCTATCAAAGATCAGAAGCTGGATGATAGCGCTTTGGATGTGTTTAACGAATATGCTGAATCCGTTAAAGCATTATGGACAGATCCTGCAATTAAGCTCTGTTATAAATACGCTGGAAAAATTGGTTTACAAGACTCTGCACAATAGTAAGTGTAATTTTTGGTGAATTTTTTTTAGAGGGGGGATTTCTCTCATCTCTTCTCACTATTCATGTCTCATCTCGTTATCCACGCATCTATCCACACATTAATCTCACCTCGCCACCACGTTTCATCCATTCTTGTAGCTTCCTTGATAATATCGATAGATTTGTCGATGAAAATTATTCACCATCAGATTCAGACATATTACAAGCAAGAATTAGAACAATCGGAGTAACAGAACATACATTTGATGTAAATGATATAATATTCAGGATTTTTGATGTTGGTGGGCATCGATCTCAACGACAATTCTGGGCACCATATTTTGATGATGTGGATGCAATAATCTTTATGGCTGCAATATCGGCATATGATCAGACATTAGAAGAGGATGATAAGACTAATCGTATGCAAGATTCGATTGATCTATTTGAGAGAATATGTAATCATAAATTATTTAAAAAGACTGGAATAATTTTGTTTCTGAATAAAATTGATATCTTGACACACAAACTTACATTAACACCAGTCAAAAATTATTTTCCTGATTACGAGGGTAATTGAATATTTTTAGTAGCGTTAAAAAAATTTTTTTTATTAATAAACGTACTAATGGTTTATAATATTTTTATTATTCAGGCGATAATAAATTTGGCAGTGTTGGTAAATACTTCCAAAAAAAATTTTTGAGCTGTAACGAAAATGATAAAAAGCATATTTATATTCATTTCACACATGCTACAGTAATCAGACATTAGAAGAGGATGATAAGACTAATCGTATGCAAGATTCGATTGATCTATTTGAGAGAATATGTAATCATAAATTATTTAAAAAGACTGGAATAATTTTGTTTCTGAATAAAATTGATATCTTGACACACAAACTTACATTAACACCAGTCAAAAATTATTTTCC
This sequence comes from Entrophospora sp. SA101, assembly GCA_958430865.1. Taxonomy (NCBI): domain Eukaryota; kingdom Fungi; phylum Glomeromycota; class Glomeromycetes; order Entrophosporales; family Entrophosporaceae; genus Entrophospora; species Entrophospora sp. SA101. Next base: position 127,103 of record CAUDNR010004079.1, read on the forward strand.
TGATTACGAGGGTAATTGAATATTTTTAGTAGCGTTAAAAAAATTTTTTTTATTAATAAACGTACTAATGGTTTATAATATTTTTATTATTCAGGCGATAATAAATTTGGCAGTGTTGGTAAATACTTCCAAAAAAAATTTTTGAGCTGTAACGAAAATGATAAAAAGCATATTTATATTCATTTCACACATGCTACAGTAAGTCATATTCATATATATTCATGTGTTGTTTCTAATCAATTATTTTATTGTTTATCATTTATATATTTATTTACAAATACATTTCATGTATGTATTTAGGACACAAAACAAATGAGAGTAATTGTAGCTTCAGTGAATGATATTGTCCAAAGAATTAATCTTGAAAAGACTGGACTTGTCTGATCAACTAACCAGATATAATTTATTATTTATATATTTTATTTACAACTACATCTCATGCATGTATTATGATACAAACAAAAAAGGGGCAATTGTAGCTTCAGTGAACGATATTGTCGAAAGAATTAATCTTGGAAAGGACAGGACACAAACTAGACATTTACTTATTTTTATTATACATAGAATAATTGATACTACACACACACACACACACACACACACATATATATATATATATTATAATACAAAATTTAAATTATTTTTTTAAATTATTTAAATATTAATATTGGTTTATGTTTTTCCAGTGAATAAAATTTAATAAAATTGATAATAATAAATAATTTTTTATTTCATGTGATAAATAAAGGACCCTAAAGCATCCAGGGTAAATTTAATTATTTTTTAGGTTCCAGACTTTTTGATAGTATATGGATATATTAATTTTTGTTTAATATTTTGATCTTCGTTCTTAAAAATATTACAGAAATATGATGTAAATGTTTGTAAAAGTATAAAAATAATTAAGTAATTTCCCTATAAAATTTCTCACATTATAGATAAATAAATCCATAATTTTTTTCCCTCGTCGAAAAAATAAAAAAAAATATAACTTCTTTGCGATTAAATAATTAAAATATTTTCAAAATATAACTTTTCAACCTGTTTATTCGTTGCATTAACAGAACTCCTTTAACTATCCCTCTTATAAGATCATTTACAATGACTAAATCAAGAGACGTTATCAGCGAGATAAAGATAGATCATAAAGTAATTACAGATCTTTGGGAGCGATTTCAAACAACAGCAGTAGAAAGTGAAAAACAAAAAATAGCAAACTCGATTATTCGTGAAAGTATGTGTGTTATTTAATCGAATTCTGTTGAAGAAGGAAATCCCAAATTATTTAGATTTTTGCATTTTATTACACGAAAAACTGATAATAAATCTTTTATTTATGAAAATAATAATTTTTTACAGTTGCAGTTCATTCTACTTGTGAAGAGATCGTGTTGTATCCTACTTTTGAGAAATATTTGAAGGACGGAAGTCAATTGGCCGACCATTCACGAGAAGAACACGCACAAGTAAAAAAAGATTTGTATGAATTGGATAAAATGAAAACCAGCGATGCCGGTTACCCCAGTCTTATCGGAAAAGTCATGAAAGTGAGTTAGCTAGCCAGTCATGAAATGCAAGTGAGGGGATTAAAAGAATAAACGCGCGAGAAATATTAATCTTTATTTTTTTTTCGACTTTTTTTAAATAATTAGGAACTGTTTGAACATATTAAGGAAGAAGAGGATACCATCCTCCCAAAATTCCAATCAGCTATTAATCATGATGAATTGAACAGCTTGGGCAAATCATTCGCTAATACTCGTTTAACTTCTCCAACTCATCCTCATCCTAGTGCTCCTGACAAACCTCCAGCTGAAACTATCGGTAAAATTATATTCATTTTTTATGTTTAATATTTTTTTAATCATTATATTTCAATAATTTTCAATATATTTTTAATTATTATGACGTAATTAATTCTTTTTTTAGCCGGAACTGCCGCATTACCGCTTGACAAAGCTCGTGATGCTTCTCGTGAATTCGCCGAGACTATTCGAGAACAACTTGAAAAGGCTTACTAAACAAAATAAAAATAATTTACTAGAACAAATATTTTGGCTGAATATATTATGTAATGATTGCTATATTTGTCAATAAAAAAAATTATTCATTTTAACTGCTAAATTATAGTATTCCATATAAACAATAATATTATTCTATTTTAAGTAATTATTATAAAATATCGCCATTATGCCATTATGGGGGGGTAATGAAAATGACGAGAGCACATATCATAAGAAAAAAGATTTTTTGATTCATGGTTGCTCTTTTTTTTTTTAATAACGGGTTTTTGTTTTCTGCACAAATTTTTTAGTCACGCGAACTCCGTGCAACGTGACATGTGCTCTCTATGTATAATAAGTATGTATGTATTAGTATTGTTTTAAAAGTATAAAAGTAAGCCTTTTTCCTTGAACTTTTTAGTTTAAATTTAATAATTTTTTTACAACATATTAATACACAAAAAGAAAATGCATTTTGTAAATAAAAAATTTAAATATGGATATTCGTTGGATGATGGAACTTCAACAATAGTGTCACCACCTAATTTGAAAAAAATTGTTTTAACTCAACAAAATCCGAAATTTTTATTTTATGGAACAAGAACCGAAATTTTAGAATGGATGGAAAAAAATAAAGATATCATCATTGAGTATGAATCGGATAATTTATCTTCTTCACCAACACCATCAGTATTGTCATCATCAGACAACAATAAAGATAATAACTTTTTTGTTAATTCTCCAACAAAAACTACAATATCCCCAGAATCTACATTCTTGCAAAATTATAAAAACATTGATAATGATAATGCAATAACATTTAATTTATATGGTATAATATCAGATGAACTGGTTTCTTGTAAACCTTTAAATTTTGCAATTAATTATTTAACATGCTTCGATGTGTTGTTGGAAATATTCCCAACTAATTTACTAAATAAAGATTATAAGAAATATTTACCAATTAAAACCACAATTCTACCATCTGGTATGGATTTACAAAGTGTTTCAAGGGAATTGGAAAAAAGTTGGAAACAAACTTCATTAAACAATCATTGTGACAATTTATTATCGAAAAAATATATACCAATAATTAAAAAAGCCAAATCTGCTAATCCTTTTAAAGATGACGAAGATGGTGGAGAAAAAAGAAGAAATAGTTTTAGCGAAGTTGCCAAAGAAAAATCGGAAATGTTTGAAGTGGAAGAAGACATAAATAACTACAGCCATAAGCCATTCTCATTAAGGCAATATGGCAGTAGTAATAATTTATTGGATTGGATCTCTACAAAACCTCCAACTTTTTATAGTCATAAAAATAGAGAAGCGTCAGCTTCTTCAAAATCAACCCCAATTCCACCCGGTATTTTAACACCATATATTATGGATGATATGATAAATCAAATGGAGGATAATCCAAGATTCATTTCTAAAGTTGAAGAGGCAATTAATGAAAATAATAATCATAATAATTATCATAGTGAAGTTGTTAATCTGCCTTTGTACGAACATAGTCATGATGATCTTTTATTAGAACGCGGTTCTTCCATGAAAAGAAATAACTTATTATAACCTTGTTAGTTTATTATTATATTTAATCAATAATTTAATATCAATTTATAATTTATAATTTGTATATAAATCTTAATTTACACTTAATAAAATAAATCATTTTAATGTTTTGATAAAAAGAGGCATTTAATTTTATTTTTTTATTTATTTATGGAAAAAATATTTATGAATGGGAAGGTTAAAAAAACAATTACAAGGAAATAAAAAGTATCATAATTTATTAACCATTGCTGTAGTTTGGCCCGCGATAACCAACATTTCTGTAATTACGTGATACTCCGCGATATCCACCAGGCCTTCCTCTATTATGCTGGCCTCTAAAATTACCATATGATCCAGTTGATGGTGATGAATCAAATGACAATTCAGGTGATGGTGGACGTCCAAAACTTTTATTTGGATTATAACGCGTTGGTGGTCTATTTCTCATATATGATGACGTATTAGGCCTTGGTGAAAAAGAATACCCCTCACCATAATATAATCTTCTATATGGTGGTGGCGGTGATGATGATGGTAATGGTGGTGGTGGTTGCGGCGATGATGTTTGGTTAAAGAATTTATCATTATTACTTGGGAAATTATTATAATGACTATAGTTATTATATCTACGATTCAAATGTGGTGGAGCTAATGGAAATTGATTCTTTATATGTCTATCGGGATTATACCAACTCTCATCATCTTGAGTTTTCCATCTTCCCTGATATATTTTTCTCATTCTTAAATCATCTTCATGCATGCTATTTTGTTTTGAATATTTGGATGTGGTCTCAAGCAATCTGTCAGCCTTATGATCAAAATATTTTTTATCTTCTATCCATTGAACTCTTTTTTCCTCTGACAAATCTTTTACTTCCTCCAATGCAATTTCATATGCTGATGAAAGAGTACGTAAAAATATCGCGTCATCCATATATTTAATCAAAATAAATCCTTTTTTCTCTTTATCGAAATCAATATCTACTGTCTTGTCTATTTTTTCCAATAACCAACAAATATCATTATAATTTTCTGTAGTTCTGGCTTGTTCCAATATCAGTCTGAATAATCTTGTTAAACCAAATGTTTTCAACATTACTTGATTCTCAACTGCATTCTCAAGAACTTCTTTTGCTGTGCTCAAATCACGAAGACTTTGACATGCTGTCATCAAGTATTCAAATGTTGTTGTATTTTGTACCATACCACCTTTTTTAAATTGGCTATGGTAAGCTTCAAGTGTCTTCTTGTATTGGTAAGTGAGGTTGTAGAGTGTAATCACACTATTATAGGCGTTAATGTCAAGTGAGAAATTCGGATATTTTGTCATAACCTGATTATAGTATTCTATTCCCAAATTGTATTGCCTTACTTTAAAACATAAACCAAAAATACTGACCAATACATCATTTGTAATTGGTAATATCAGAGCAGGCTTATTAGATGCAATTGTGGAAGTTGATAAATCTTCTTTTGTTGATTCTGAAGATTCTTTATCTTCTGCAGAAGGTGTGGAAACTTTACCAAATCCATAAGTGTTATCAATAATATCAAAAGCATGGTGCGGATGTTTAGTGTCTTTGAAAACTGAAATCACACCACTAACCAATTCGTTATCAACAATCACTGCGTCATTTGCCTCCTTGCTCTGCTGATCATCATGTTTAACCAACTTGTTCCAAACATCAGTTGCCAATTCATAAGTAGTTTCTGGTTGTTTTGAAGAATTTGCTGAACATATGTTCAAGATTCGCAGGTAAGTCTCTTTGTTTGGTTTCAACCTACCGCTCCTAATCAAATTATCGTAGGTTTCTAGTGCAACATTGAAATTGTATGCCTTTTGACAGGTAGCCAATAGAAGGTTGACATGTTCGATCTCAAGTTTGATATCAGGTCTTGTTTGACTTGATTGAATGATTTGACTGATGATAGATGTTGCTTGTGAGACTGGTTGACCTTTTAAAACTGCTGTATATGATTTTTGAGATGGAAGCATTGAAAGCCGTTTCATCTATATTCATTAGAGAAATATTAAATATTTGTCTTAATTTTTTTTTTTAAATAATAATCATCAAAACTTTTACCTCATTGAATAATATGATTGACATTTTAGATCTTCCTTTATCGGCACATTCAATAATCAATTGATTCCAAGCCTCTGCATTTTTTAAATCAGGATTTTTTTCACTTAAAACCAACTTTATAGCTTCATCAAACTTGTTTTCCCCACTCAATTTAATAACTTTTTCATTTAGACTTTCATGTGACGTTTTTCCAACTTTTGTAGTAGTTTCATTAGTCTTATTAGGATTAGGGGCAGCAGCAACTGCAGCAGTAGCAGTAGTAGCAGAAGGAGGAACATTTGAGTCAATGTTATTACTAGTGTCTGTTTCCACTATTATTGAATTATCGACAGTATTATTTGTGCTAGTTTCTAATATTGAAGCGTCAACAGTATTGATTGTGCTGGTTTCCAATATTGAGGTATCCACGGGACTAATTGTACTAGTTCCTGAGATCAAGTCATCAGCAACATTAATTGTATCAGATTCTACTATCGTATTAGTATTGGGAGTGGCATTATCCAATTCATCTTTTCTAGTACAGCTATTTGAAAATTGGCGTAAAATGACATTGTTATTATTATTATTAAATTTATATCCTGCCAAGTTATTAGTGTTAGTGTGAAAAAAGTAATAATTTTTCCTTGGAGGTATTAATAATGATTTTGATAATAACAAACGTGTTGGTACTTTTTTGCTATTTAGTAATAGAAAACTTTTAGAAAAATTTATAAAAGACATTATTTCTAAGAGGAAAATTTTAATTTTAATAAATGTAGTTAAAAATATTCACCAAGATTATCTTTTTTTTTGATCTGATTTCACTTATTTTAACAGGGGAAGCAAGAAAACCTAGAATGACCCTGGAAATCTTCAATAATTTAAGATGCAATTAATAAATTTTACATTCTCCTTCTCATAGGAACATATTAATTACGCCTAGAATATAATAACATATATTAGAAACCAAATTAAATTAAATTAAGCAACTCCCTTCGATTCAACGTCTAAATCAAAAAAAAAAAAGTTGTGTTGTTCATCCATATCTAATTTATACTGCAAAAAATTGAATATATTTATTCAAGTATTAAAGAAGAAAACTTAAGAAGCAAATTTTCATTATCATTATTTTTATTACTATTGGGGGAACGTTCTTATAATAAATATATGTTAATATGCTATTCGAGTAGTCGGACAGTTATTTATTCTTTATTTGTTCATAAATACTTTGCATCGCGATAAACTTCGATCTTTTACTAAATAACTTTGAGCATTTTGATATAAAAGTTTAGTAAATAGTTAGGTTAATTATATTTATATTTGAATTAATTATCATTGTCATCAATAAAAACCATTAATCACCATTCACACACGTCAATTTGTGGTTCTATATTCGTATTTTGTTCACCAATAAAAATTTGTAGGTAAAAATTTCATGTAACTTACTTTTTCTTTCGATTGGAAAAAATTTTTTTTTAAAACAAAATGAAAAATACCAATCATAACGGAAAGAATAATAATGATGTTGGTAGCAGTACTGCTACAAAAATGGTTACCTCCAGTGGAAAGAAAATAAAAAAAAAACGAAACTTGCTTCGCTTAAGAATTAGAGTTTTGTTTAAGGAGCATGAAGATCGGTTTTTGTTTCATGGAGGGAATCGCATGAGCCTGACAGAGTTTAAGAAACAAGTCATTGATTATAGCATGCGAAGAAACGAAGATGTGACAAAAGAGTGAGCGTAAAATTATTAATATTTATTTATTTAATCGATTAATTGATTAATTTGTTTATTTTTATGTTAATTCAAACCTTTTATTAATAAACCTTTATTATGTTGATATGTCGATGATAGAATGATGGATGAGGTGGCACTTTTCACTGAAGATGGTTATGAGGTGGCTAGATTTGAAGATGAGGCCAATGAACTTGAATTAGAGGATTCATTTAAAAACAATGAAGCTGTAGTTTTCCTTACAAAGCAATCAAATAGTATCCTATACAGATATGACAGAGAATTCGGTAAATATATTTGTTTTTCTTTTTTTACTCTTTTCTATTAGACATAAACAAATGCCTTTTTTTTTTTTTACCATAGATTTAGATAGCCCGTATTCAGAATTGAATGTACATGGAAAACGTGGTTATGATTGTGTTACTGATTTTACAACAGATACAAATGATAACATTCTTCGTGGACCACAAAATGACATGGTTTTGCATAACAATTGGCTAGTTACTTCCATCAATAATAGTGTTAAGACTGACAATGATGAGAAGTATGTGGTAAATTGGCCAAATAAGAAGAGAAAGGTTGATGGTGTGGATGGTGTTAATGATGAAGTAGACGATAGTAATAACGAAAATACAATAATTATTGGCGATGGTACTAATGATGAAGTGGACGATAGTAATAACGAAAATACAATAATTATTAGTGATGGTGCTAATGATAACGTGGATGATAGTAATAATGAAAATATTGGTGATGGTGCTAACGATAACGTGGATGATAGTAATAATGAAAATATTGATGATGGTGTTAATGATGACGTGGATGATATTAATAATGAAAATATTAGTGATGATGCTAATGGTGACGTGGATGATATTAATAATGAAAATACAATAATTACTGATAATGGCATTATTGATGAGGTGGATGATAATAATAATGAAAATACAATAATTACTGATAATGGCAATACTGATGATGTGGATGATAGTAATAATGAAAATACAATAATTACTGATAATGTCACTACTGATGAGGTGGATAATAATAATGAAAATGCAATAATTACTAATAATGGCACTAGTGATGAGGTGGATGATATTAATAATGAAAATACAATAATTACTGATAATAATACTAATGATGGTAGTAATAATGAAAATACCATGGCTATTGATGATAATACTAATGATGAGACGGATGATGGCAACAATGAAAGTATGATAGATGATAGTAATAATGATGAGACAGATGATAGTGATAATGAAAAAGTTGACAGCCAATCTAAAGAATCATCTGCCAGCGGAAAAGAAAATTCAAGTGATTCATCTGATTCATCTGATTCTGATAGTTCTTCTGATAGTTCTTCTGATAGTTCCTCTGATAGTTCTCCTGATAGTTCTTCTGATAGTGAAAGTAAAGATGGTAGAGGCGATGTTGGTAAAGGCAATCCTGGTAAAGATGATGACGACAGTGATGGCTCAACTTCATCCTCAAATACTAGTGATGAAAATGATGACGATGATCATGAAAAGGGAGATAATGAAAAGGGAGATAATGAAAAGGGAGATAATGAAAAGGGAGATAATGAAAAGGGAGATAATGAAAAGAGAGATAATGAAAAGGGAGATGATGAAAAGGGAGATGATGATGATGATGATGATGATGATGATGATGATGATGATGATGATGATGATGATGATGACGACGACGACGACGACGATGATGAAGATGACGATGATGAAAAAGAAGACGATGATGACGATGATGACGATGATGACGATGATGACAAACAATACACTGATGATCTTGATCATTTAGCAAAAAGTCTACAGACTTTATGTCCATCATTTTATAATAATGGCAAAAAAAGAAAGAAATAAGGGACAGAATTTTGATTTTTTGATATTATAATAATTGCATAATAAATGTATAAAAATATTTATCCCATAAACTGTAATCACATGTTACAAGCTTCTGCAGCATATACAGTTTATGGGATAAAGTTCATCGCAAATAATTTCCTTAACCCGATCTTTCTTATAACTTCCCAGCCAGATACATCATTACCCTGATTGATCATAATGATATTATTATTATATAATGAAAAATTTAATTTGCTGTTGTTATTAATACAAGAATGCCTATTTACTATCATATTAATAACTTATTTCGAAAAATTGAAAAATAAAAATTGCATTATTTAATCAAACTTTAGCAATTGATTCATCATGTTTTCTATTTTAAAACTTTAAACCTTGTCTCGTGTACTATTTAAAGGTTATTCTACGTACCAATATTAATATTGACTAATCTATATTACTAAAGCACATTTTCTATTATTAATATTGTGTGCGTTTACTATTACGCGTAGTTAACTTCAAAGTTCAAAAATATCAAGTTAACACAACTCGTGCGTGTGTGAAAAAGTTGCTCTACATGCCTATGCTTCAAACACGAGTATTAAAGACAATTTGGTTTTATGAAATGTGGTTTGTAAAACTTTTTGCATTTTTATAATGCAAATTTATAAATAATTAGCTTTATACAACCAAACCTCGTTTCAATGAGTCTGGTTAGTAATCGAGTTTCAACGAATTTTTATAAGCGCAGTAATACTTTAAACATCCGTTGATTTATGCAAAGCAAAATCCCAATCGTTCGTTTATCCTATAATTACCAGAAGTTCTGCTCTGCGTTTGATTCCAATTATAATATTTATAATTAAAAATGTTCATAAGAATGCCAATAATTAATATCAATCATCCAATTAAATTAAATGTAATACAGTAAACCTTATTTTATTTTTCGCGGCTTGATTTTTTTTAAATATGAGGACTAAAAACACCAGAGGACGAAAGCCAAGGCCTACTACTGTAGCTCCTATTAATAAAATAAACTTCTCAATAAAAAGAGCCCCACACATAATTGTTAGTGATGATGAATCACCTAACAAAAGAATACGAAACGAGTTGAATAATAATAATATTGATGATGATAGTGATACTGATGCGTCGACGAATGGTAAATAATAATACTATACGTGTTGTGTTAATAAATCAACCATATTTACAGTTATATATATTTATTATTAATATTTATTTAGAGAATTATAAAATGCTATTGGAAAATTACAACAGGCTTGTTAATAATTATAATGATCTAAAAAATGACAACAATAATCTAAGTAATAAAATTGAAAATATGTCAATAGTAATGAATAATTTGTTAGAAGAAATGAAAAGTATTAATAGGAATAATAGTAGTAATGAATATCAAGTTACGGAGAATATTAAGGTAAAAAGATATTTATTGGAGAATGATACTTAATTAACTTTAATTAACTTAATTTTTATTATTATTATTAATATTATAATCAAAAGAGAATAATCAAAGATGCATATCGACGAGACTTGTTTGTCAAAGAGAAATATCCTCAAGATGTAGTTATTGAAAAATTCACTCGTCAAACATTAATGAACAATTTTCCAGATGACGAAAGATACAGTGAAAGAGAGAAGTGGGATGTTGTGTGGTTTACTCTTAGAGGACCTTCTTTAGAATTGTTTAGAATAATTAGAGGGAACGCTGTGAGAAGAATTAAAACTACATTATTTCAAAAATTTAAGAAGTTGGAGGCGATAAACAATGACGCGTCTATGAATCAAATATTGGAGTGGAAAAACAAAAAACCAACAAGAGATGTTCTCTTATTATTAAATGAAATTGAGGAAGATGAAGATCGAACTTATTTAGAAGTCATTACACGACTTGCATTTTCTCATGATAAAGGTAAAGTGAATGGTACTAACAAGAGTTTTGTCTGGGCAATTATAAATGGCTTCATAAGTGCAGATAATGACTCATTGCATCTTGATGAGACTGTAATTATTCCATTAATGGAGAAATATCAAGTAAATTATCATTTATTATAATAAAATTAATTAATTAATAATAAATAAATAAATTAATTCATACATAAATCATTCATTCATCCATTTTAGAGAGAGGTAGATGGTGATAGTCATAATATTGATGTTAAATTAGAATTTTAAGAGATCTGGTTGGTTCTTGTAGATTTATTTGGCACAATTTTTTTAAAAAGTATCATTTTGTGGAATTTTTCTTTTTCTTATAGCAATGGAAATTATTTTTATAGAAACACAACCTTGTTTCTAGTTATTTTATTATTAAAACAAGGATTAAACAAATTATAAATTTTATTGATAATCTTAAGCTATATTTTCTATTATAAATGATAAATGATGAAAATTTGATTGATTTATTCATTACTTTAAAAAGTGATCCCAGATAATCTTTTTATTTGTCTTCTAATTAATCCCTCCCATGCCACGATTTGAACGTTTATTTAATTTAAATCAATTTACTCGATAATGTTTTTAGATAAAATTTACTGATTAATAGGAAGTACACTTGTAAAGAAAGACCTCTCTTTTATTTATTCCTTGTTAAGCCCGAAGAAATGATTTTTTCTTGGCATGTTTAATAAGAATAAACGTCACGTAAAAAGTTTTGATCGTATGTCACGTGTAATGAACTTTATTGCGTCTCGCTTTAACAACTATTATATATAGATAAAAAAGATAAAGATATTATTAATTATTCATTGCAATCAAAATTTTCTCCTTTTGGTTTTGTTCTGATTCTTCTCAAAGAATCCAGTTTATTTAAGGTTAGCAAGCAACCTTTTTCATCAGGAGAAAAATTATAAATGAATTATGCTATACAAATTAAATGAAATTTAATATTAATATGGACATTTTGATGTTCATATTACCTCTCATTGTTTAAAACCTGTTAAAAACTTGTTTAAAAAAATTTTTTTATACAAAAATTTTTTTCGTTAGATAATAAAATTATGACAACAGAAAGTGAGAGTAGCGGTGGTATCGTTAGAATAATTAAAGATTTAGCCAGTGGAACTGTCGGAGGAATTTGCCAAGTGTTAGTTGGGCAGGTAGATTTACAGCTTCACTTTTTCTTGGATTCATTTATTATTGTTATTTTTATTTATATAATTATTATAATTATGATTATTTTTGATTTAAAAAGCCATTCGACACAGTTAAAGTGGTAGGTTAATAAGTATGAGAGAAATGTGAGAAGGGCAAAAGAAATTGAAGAATCCCATTCAACTTCACAATTCTCATAAATCTTGGTAAAAAAAATCATGCATGCGTACATTCCTACATGCAATCATACACACACACATATCCATTAACGCGTGCAATTAACATCTATTATAAAGAGACTCCAAACGCAACCAACAACAAAACTTGGTGAACAACCAAGGTTTACTGGAATGTTGGATTGTGTTCAAAAAACCAAGAAAAATGAAGGATTTAGAGCTTTTTACAAGGTGAGATAAAAGAAACCTTTTACACTCTTTTTCACACCCACACACAAGAAGATTATTACTTATTTTTAACAGATCAATCAATAATTAGGGAACTACAACTCCATTGGTTGGTGTTGGTGCATGTGTTTCCATTCAATTTGGGGCATTGGAATTTATGAAAAGGTTCTTTAACGAAAGGAATGGATACACTGGTGGTTTAACTAGCCCTCAATTATATTTAGCTGGTGCCATCGCAGGAATTGCTAATTCTGTGGTGTCTGGTAAACTTTGTTTATTTGCATGTTTCTTTTTAATTGATGAATTGATTGATCGAGTGTGATTAATCTAAATCTGGTTTAATGAATTTTTTTATAAAGGTCCTGTTGAACATATTCGTACACGTAAGCTTTATCATTCCTTCTTCATCTTTTCTTTTTTCCACTATAAAGTAGTAATGTTAATTCATAAAAGTCTATTATTTACTCAAAAATAGGACTTCAGGTTCAAATCACATCCACCACTGATATTAAACCATCATCAAAAGCAGTTTCAACAAAAATATACTCTGGGCCAATTGATTGCATTAGGCAGATATATTCTTCATATGGCATGAAGGGAATATATAAAGGACAAACCATAACAATGATTCGAGAATTTCAAGGTTATGGTGCGTACTTTCTTGTTTACGAATATCTTTTTCAAAAAGCAATGTCAAGAGAGCAAAAGAAACGCAGCGAGATTGAAAGTTGGAAATCGTGTTTATATGGCGCGGCAGCAGGTTTGCATCATGATTGGTTGTTGTAATAGAAATGTTCATTAATAATTTAACAAATATCAATATTATTATTTAGGATATGGAATGTGGTTGTCAGTTTACCCAGTGGATGTGATTAAAAGTAAAATACAAACTGACGGATTTAGTGGAGAGGAAAGACAATATAAAGGAATAATAGATTGCGCCAGAAAAACTTTTCGCAAAGAAGGAATCAATGGATTCTTCAAGGGTTTTGGTACTTGTATTCTACGTGCTGGTCCTGTTAATGCATCTACTTTTGTGGCATTCGAAATGGCAATGAGAGTCTTTGATAAATTATAAAACTTATTATGTGTGTATATATATATGTGTGTGTATATTTACATATAATAAAATTATTATTATTATAATAAATAAACTTTGTATTTCCAGTCGACTGCTTAAAATAAAATCATAATGATAGATTGCAAATAATAATATACAAACAAATTAAGATTAACATATAACAACAGCAAGATTCAGAAATAGTGTACATCATTTTAAAACAAAATCATCATAAAATTCGTCATCATCTATAATTTCATCAATAATATTATCATAATCGTAGTCATATTCATCATCGTACCCATAATCGTACTCATCACCGTAATGATAATCATAATCGTCGTCACTATAATCAAAGAATATTTCATCATCTGGTACATCAACAAACTCGTACCAGTTTTCCTTCCATGGTATTCCTGTCAACTCACGATTTGAAAGAATATCAAAATCTTCATACAATAAAGTGCTATCGGTTCTAATGTTGACAACTCCCACCTTTTTTTTGGCTCGTTTCATCACACCATCAGAAATATTTATTTCAGATGCCAGGATTTTCAACGTCTTTAGCGTATTACCCTGACGCTTCATTACAACGTTGATATGTTTGTCACTTATACACGGTAATTTTTCAATGAACAAATATTCCAATCCTGCTTCACATTTTGCGAAGAACCTCTCCAAATTTTCAAGTTCACTACTCCACTTTGTGCTAATTATCAAAGATTTTAGACTAACTGGTATGCTGGCTCCAATAAGTGAAAGCGAATCGTCAGTATACTCAAAAGATCCAGTTATACTTAATTTTTTGAGCCTTGTACACGATTCCAATAAACGAAGAAAACAATCTAATAAAGGATTTGTAAATGTTATCGAAAATTCCTCCAAGTTGTTTGAGCATTTTTCAGTAATATTACGGACGACTTGTAAGCAAGAATCTGTTTGAGTATGATCACATTGTAAAGCTCCTAAATATAATTTTTTTAACATCTGACCGTACTTGTCAATCAATATATTCATGGATGAAGGTGGTGGACGTGTATGCCTGAAATCAAGTTCTGTTAGTTTTGGAAGCTGTTTGACATGTAACTGTTCCAATAACTCTTCATCCACATTTTCACAGCCATTAAATGCCAAGTGCTGTAAATTTTCCAAATCTGTTATTCCTTCTAACTCATCCATTTTATCAGATATAAACGTAGCATAATGGAAAACCAAATAAGTTAAAGTTTGCGAATGTTTCCCTAAAGCAGAAACAATAGAATTGTCATACACATTAAAATTATGAAATTCAAGCTTTCGTAATGCCTTTTGGTTAGTGATCAACGTAATCAGTTCTTTTATTTCTTCTTGATCAGAATTATTTACATAATCTATATCTGGACCCTCGACTATTAGTACTTCGATTCTACGACAAGTTTTGGCCATCTCTTTATAAATATTATCTTTTTGAAATTTACCATAACAGCAAAATTCTCTAATCAGCGAAAACGGACTGTTGTTGTTAACCTTGCGACAAAATATTGGTGCTAAAGGTATCATCTGACCTGTTTCAATTGATAAATTAAGAAAAGCAGACGATCTATTCATAAATAATTTACATAAGACATTTGTAACCAGTAGCCAGTCATCAACCGAGAATCTACCGTTCGACCAATGTTCAACAGAGTTGTAAATGTCCAAGTAGTTGAGGGATCTTAAATATTTAGGATAATTAAAAGTAGCTGATTTTTTCTTGAAGAAATGCTTGTTGTATTTTTTAAAAAATTTTCCTTCCTTAACACTAAGTTCCTCCTCATTTATACATGATAAATATGTTTCAACTAACTTTGCAGATCTGTCTAATCTTGTTAGAAGAAAAGGTTTACTCCACAATTTTTCTACTATAGTAAGGCACCATAATTTGTTTATTAATAAACATGAATGTAAAGAAGCCTTGTCATTGTCACTAAGAAAACTTATTACAGCATGTATACAGTCTGAAGGTAAGAGGTTTGTCATTATTGTTATTATTTATGGAAAATTGTTGATGGACAAATAAGTGATCTGTAATAATCAGAAGGTATGGTTGGCTCGCTCCTATTGCTACGCCATGCGGCCAAATTTCAAAATAGGTCTCACGTGATTTTAGTTTCTTACTGTCAAAATTAGATATATACGATAGTCAAGAGCTAGTCTAAATTTGGTACCAATTTCCTAAATTTAGAAATGATCGTAGTGAAAAATTCCTCGCATAGTAAAGTACATTTTTTAAAAAGAATAGAACTCTAAATAATTTTTGAGAAAATCTCTTCATTACATTAAAACTAAAGACATATTCTATCAACTAATAGAGCTATTTTTTTTAAAAGGTAGGACAGAAAGTGACTTCTATACTTTTAAAATTTGCCCAAAATTTAGATCAAATATTCATGATGGTCATGATGATTATTTGATACATTTGATATCATCATTGACATAACAAACAATTGCATCACCCAGGTAGTAATGATACCAAGGCCATGCATAAACAAAACTCTTAACAATGCATGACTACCCAGATCTCTGGGGTTCACAAAATAAATTACTTTTCCTGATTATCAATTATGGTTCCTTATGAATAATAAATCTGATGTTGATTGCAGATGTCAGATTTAATTAAAATTTCCTATCACAAACATGCAGTCAGGTGCTTTCACACGCCTCAGTACCATGAAATTTTCTCCACAGTTGAAGCACCCCACAAGTTGGAAGGCTTTGGACAAAACTTTCCCTTATCTTCCCTTTAGACCAGGCTTGCCTGTTATCAATTGGGGCATTGATCACAGATGAATATCAGCATTTGGGTGATGATCACTTTGTGTTATACCCCTCTTGAATAAAGTCAGTGTCTGCAACTGTTTTGAAAATTCTCCAACTTGGGAGGTTGCAACCTGGGTTGTTGTTTTGGATTTTCCCTGAATTCAGAGTTTTGAGTTCTGGGTTGCTGTCTTGTTGGTGGCATGTCTACTCACCAACAACCTTACCCTCATTTAAATAACAATCCAGTTGGTCAAATAAAAATTAAAGAGAAGCAGAGCATTTATAAAAATGATTAATTTATACATAACATACCAAACAAATCTGAACCATTTTATTTTACTAATATCAGGGCCACCAACTCCATTCTGAATTGCAACCTCCTGTGCTTGAAACAAGTTATTGCTTCAATAGACCTATATGTTTACATAGCACTACAATTCATCAACAGAGTTGTGACTTGGTCATAGATCAATCTTTATCCTAGAAGTAGGATCATAGGCAACTTGTCAGCCTTCTCGGGTTTTGGTGCTGTGAGGGAAGATTATCAAAAGTGTCCTTGATGGATGATGCAGTCTTGGTAAACTCCAGGGCCTTGGGCTCCCCCCTGGAATTCTGTTGCACCATTGTGTCATTGGGGGCACCGTGGTCAGATTAGCCTTGTGTACATGAGGAACATAAGAATGACTGTAAGTGTTCAAGGTAGTGTGCGTGCTTCAACACTTGCTAATTTCTGATAATCAAACATTGCATATTGAAATGTTTCATATTTGAATTGTTTCATATTCAACGGTGTGCTGCCTTGACATCTTGTAATTTTTTATTGTAATTAATATTGATTACAAAAAGCCAAATACCAATTGTTTACCATCATGATGAGAATCTTATAATTACCTAGCAAGATCTGCTCCGCATTTTGATTTCAATAATATACATTTATATAAAAGATATATCAATGCAAATTAAAAAAAGGTATCTCTGGTTAGTTATTAACAAGTTTCTTTTTAGAGCCAATCATGCCAAACATCACTGGCTTTTGTCTTTAAAAAATAAATTGTTTTTCCAAAAAAAAAATCAATCGCATTAACAAAAAAAACCTGTGCAACACCAAGTGCCAATAATAAATAATTAATGACGTGTTTGTTGATCAAATAAAATTTTAATTCTTGTTTAACAATGTCAAGATTTAATAGAAAATGACAATGTGATAAAGATGAAAGAAATGGGTATCATAAGAATGGTAGTTATCACCACCACTTGTCACTCTAGTTTTCTTTGAAAATTCACTAGCGTATAGTCCTCACCTCTCTAAATTGGGAATACAATTGAGGTACAATTGAAACCCAGTTTATTTATTGAGAGAACATTCACTGTGTATTGTAAAATTACATTACACAACAAAAAAATTGGTGCAACATTTCAAATGTCCACCAACATGCTTGGTTACAATGAGTTAGTTATTCTGCTAACTAATAATAATTATCTTTTTTTCAAACATTGTAAAATCAGAATATCAAATTCAAGAAGAAAAAAGTAAGTATTACTAAAGAACTATGCAGAAATCATTTAAGCATCAAAATCATTTAATTAATCATTATAGCTTATATTGCTTTTTAACTTATTTAGTACTGATGAAGGATATAGAAGGCCTGCTGTGGTAAGTAAATCATATTCTTGTTGAATATTCCAATTCAATCAACAAGTTCAAGATTTTCATTTTGTGTTTTATTGGAATAAAATTAGAGGAGTTGTGTACTGGCCCTGAAGAGCATATTGGAGGTAATAGGAGAGATAGATGTGAAAAAATTGAATAAGGTGGTGTTGGAAGAGAATGAAACAAGGTGCTCAGATTTAGAAGATGAGTTGGGCAATCTTGAGAGTTTGTTGTTGATAGAGGATCAAAAAGAAGATGAGTCAGAAGATGAGTCAGAGGCCGGGGGTGAGAGTGGATATGATGGAGATGATGAAGAAAGGGAGGATAGTGATGATGAAGACAGTAGGAGTGATAATAATAATGATGTAAGTATTTTAGTTATTTCTGTTTTCTGATTGATTTTTATGCTTTTACTTAAATGGTCTGTTGTAAATAATCACAGAATGATGATGATAATGCATCCCAAAGGAAAAGAAGGAGAATTAGGTGCTTTTATGTGGTCGATTCTGGATGTGAGGCATTGGAAGAAGCATCAAATTGATTTATATATTTTTTTTAAATTATGTATTGATAGTTAATATTTTATATTTTAATAAAAATAAAAATTTAAAGCATATCTTCATTCTGCTTTCTTTTCTTAATTTTAATTATTTTTATTTCCTTAGGGTGTTGGCATATATTAGCTAATATCATTTTAATAGAAGCACTTACTCCCACCCCCAGTTAAGACATTTTGATCACGTGTATGACAATCATTTGCCTTTTTTGGGTATCAACAAAGTACAAGCAAAGAAAGAATTAATTTTATCAATCAAATATTTTAAAAGCAACATTAAAGTAAAAAAATTCCTTTAAATATATTATGATCTCTTGAAATTCCTGGGTATGATTTGCATTGACTATTTCTTGACCAAACAACCTATTTGGTTCTGAGTGTAATAACTAAGGTTTCTGGTCCAAACTGTTTCTCAAAGCCCAAACTAGTTTGGGCAATTTGGGCTTCTCAACATTTTCTATAAGCATGAACATTAAAAAACTATA
>CAUDNR010004079.1:148891-163279 GCA_958430865.1 Entrophospora sp. SA101
TGTCATAGTTTGTGGAATATCATAACATTTTTTCTCAAATGTTAATCTTCCACATCCATCTTGAGAAATACCAAGAACTAGTTCAAATTTAAATTGTTGTTTTTCATCAATCCAATTAGAAATTAATGAACTTATTTTTAAGTTCAATAATTTTCCAATTCTTGGACTTTTTTGAATTAATAACTTTGGTTTCCATTCATCATTGTGATGATAGTATTGAATTAGTTCTTCATAAACTTCCTTATCAATAATTTCTTTATAAGGTTTGATTTTTTCATTGAAATCGTGTGAAGGAATTATATTAAACCTGATTAGTGGAATAATCTCCTCCAAATTTGTTTTCAATTCAATTACACTATCTTCATTCCATTCTGAAATACTTTCTTCCAGTTTGACTAATTTTGGTTTTTTATTTACTGGTGAATACCGGCCCAACTCAATGGATTTTTCTTTTTTTCCCTCCTTTTTTGCTTCTTCCAAATTTTCTATTTGTCCAATTCCCCATTGAATAGCATGATCCCAGGCACCAATTTCTTTTTCAACTTTGAAATAATCACTTTTTACCACAAACAACATTGTTGATTTTTCAATTGCCTTATAACCACCATCATCATCAGAATTGAAAAAAACCAATTCAGGGTTTCCACAAATTAATTCGTTACAATTATTTTGAAGCATACTACTAAACGATAATTGATGTTGTGATGAAAATGTATAAACATAAATTAAATTTTGCTTGATCCGTTCATTTCCTTCAACCATTAAATAGTTTTGTATATCCTCGATTAATTCATTAAAATTTAATTCATCACATGCTTCAAGAAGTTCAAGAATTTCATTTGGATTCAGATTATCTATACTAATAATTCCATTATAAATAAATCTTTTAAAATAACAAGGAGAAATAAATTAACAGTTTTAAAATTTTTTGCAATTAAATTAAATCAAATCAATCAATCTTACTTTAAAAGAACCTCAAATACTTTTGGAGAAATATTCTCCTTTTCAAATAAAATAACCCCATAGATCAATTTATATCACATATGCTAAAATATGTCTGCCATGTCAATCACATCAACATTAGAAATTTCTGATGAAATTTCATCAGGAACTTCTCAAATTCAAGAAGCTAGCGTAGAAAATATTACAGAAGGTAATTAATTAATAATAATTCTTATTTATTATATACATCATAAATAAATATCGTTATTTTTATTATAATAAATGATAACTTAGATGAGACTGATTTATATGATAGACAAATAAGATTATGGGGTTTAGAAGCTCAACAAAAGTAAATAAATATATTAATTAATTGATCATCACATTAAAAATATTTCAAAAATCATAAAAATTATAATCTTTTTTTTTTCTAATTATGATAGAATGCGTAATTCATCAATATTAATATGTGGGATGAGAGGTTTAAGTAATGAAGTGTGCAAGAATATAGTTCTGTCTGGAGTTGGAAAGGTTACAATAATTGATCAAAATTTGGTGACTGAAAATGATTTAGGTGCTCAATTTCTTTTAAGTGAACAAGATATTGGAAAAAACGTAATGACAAAGTTTTTCATTTAAAATTTTTTTTTTGAATTGAAAGAAAAAATTTACTTACAATTAATATTTTTTTCAGAGAGCTTTGGCAGCAGCAGATCGTGTTAAATATTTGAATCCTCGTGTTAACGTAACAACTGACACTGATGATATTCGTAACAAGCCTAAAGATTATTTTCAGAAATTTGATTTAATAACTTTAACAGATTGTGATACAAATACAATAGTAATTTGTTAACACATACTTGTGTTATATTTATTATATTTTTTTACTTATTTGCTGACATTCAGAATTTGATTTATTATTAATCAGATCGAGATTAACCGGATTTGTCATGAATTAGGCAAGAAATTTTATGCAGCAAGCACATATGGCATTTATGGATATATATTTTGTGATCTTCTTCAACATGAATTTATTGAGTAAGCCAAGATATTATTATTATTATTATTAGAAATAGTCGTAGTGAAAGCATTTTTTAAACTGACTGATTAATTTAATTTTTCCATTTGTGTGATATTTGTGCTAAGAGAGCGCCGGGTGGCTATTCCACATAAAGATGAAGTTGAAATAAAAATGATAAAGAAAAATGCCAAATACGAAAACTTTGAAACCTTTTTATCAAATGATTGGGCAACTACTAAAAGAAAAAAAATAAAGCCTTTATTCTGGGCTATACAAAGTATTTATTGAATCATCGAGAATCATTAGAATTATGGGAGTTCTCATAAAAAAACTCAATTTAATTTGATTTATTTATTAGTAATTTTGAAATTTCAACAAGCAAATAACCATCCACCAAAATTATCTGAAGATATTGAAAAATTATCATCCATCAGAGATTCATATATGCAATCAGTTGGAATTGATTCATCGTTCGTTTCTGATGAACTATTAAAGTAAAATACAATTTCGATATTATTAAGGTTACTACTGTTATATTTCTGCACTAGATTATCAGTTATTTATTTGTTGTTTGTGCATAGATCACTTGTATTGAATTTTTCGGCAGAACTATCACCAATTTGTGCAATTGTAGGCGGAATCTTGGCTCAGGACATTTTAAAAGCATTATCATGTAAAGAATTACCTATTAACAATTTTTTCATTTATGATGGAAACGAAGGTAAAAAATTTTTAACACAGCATGTGTGTGTGTGTATGTATATTTATATATATTTATATTTATATTTATATTTATATTTATATTTATATTTATATTTTATATAGGTTCTGGTCTTATTTACAAATTTGAAAAATCATCTAATTAATTAATATTAAAGGTGAAATTTTTCAGAAATTCATTCATGATCAATTGGTTGATATTCATTTCATTAAATACTGCACATCTAATATCTGATATGTCATCCATTTACATTGCAAACTAATGCTTTGAGCTTTCAAATAATTGAATAATAGTCAAATTTTTTTTTTTATTTTTCAATTGTAGCAAAATCTAGCATTTGATTATTAAAAAATTATCTTAGAATTTAATAATTCAGAATTCAGTGTCCTGTGTTGTGGGTCGATTGTTGCCCATGAGAATGGTCACTATGGCTGTGATAAGAACCGTGGTGGTAGTAGGGGCTGTGATAGGAGCCGTGTTGTACTTATCCTTGACCCTTTTGAAGTAATAATCTTGGTTGCCATTTACTAGTAAGATAATATTGAAGAATTTCTTCATAAAGTTCTTTTTCAATACTTTTTTATATGGTTTGATTTTTTTGTAGAAGTCATCAGATGAAATTGGATTAAATCTAATTAATGGAATAATATTAATCAATAGAATTTTTAATTGATTAAAATCATCCTTATTCCAATTTAAAATATTTTTTTTCAATTCTTGTTTTTGCCCAATTCCCCATTGAATAACATAATCCCAAATATTAATTTCATCTAATTCTATGTCATCTCTTTTTAATATGGCTATAAATGCTGATTCATCAATATCTTTGAAATCATTGGATTTTAAAAATAATTCTGGTTTCTCACAAACTAATTTATTACAATGAGCCTGCAATATGCTGAACAATTGATGTTTTAATGAAATTTTTTGAACATAAATTAAATTTTGTTGAATCCATTCTTTTTTATTTGTAATTAGATAATTTTGTAAATCATTAATTAATTCATTAAAGTCCAATTCATCACATGCTTCAAGGAGTTCAAGAATTTCATTTGGATTCAGATTATCTATACTAATAATTCCATTATAAATAAATCTTTTAAAATAATAAGGAGAAAAAAATTAATAATTTTAAAATATTGTTTATAAAATAATCAAAATGAATAAATCAATCAATCTTACTTTAAAAGAACCTCAAATACTTTTGGAGAAATATTCTCCTTTTCAAATAAAATAGCCCCATGACCAGATTTTTTAATCCAGTTGGCTGATAAAGCTGTTTTAAAATATGTAGATCTTGCTTTTAAAATATTTGAATGAGCTTTAAAGGTTTAACCTCCTGTTCTGCTCCAACTCTAATCTCCACATCATAGGCATCAGGTTCATTCAGCAATTTTGATAAATCATTTACAAGTTGGCTAATATATTTTAATGGCAAGGCATCCTTTTTAGAATTGATAAGGTTGTTAATAATTGTGTTGATATTTTCTAAGGATGTAAAACTATTAGACATTTTGTTTTTTTTTTGCTGATTTACGTTATTTTGTGTGATTGATTTACTGTAAAGTCTTGAAAGATAACACCCCTTTTTACAATTGTTTACAATTGTGTAACAAATGATTTTCAATTGTAAAGTAGGGGTGGTGCTATCTTTCGAAACATATCAGGTATAGTGGCAATCATCTAAAGACATCATCAAATGTTGCCAATCTTTAAGTACTGATACTTTATTAAATATGGCCTATTCTACCAAAAACTCTCTATTTTTGCAATATTCTAGACATGAAAAATAATGTAATAGAAAGTTTTTTTTTGAGTTATTTAATTAAAAAAAAAGTTATAATGGTTTAAAGTTGGGTAACTCTGCTATTTTATTTGAAATTTCGGCAACTATATATCTAAACTGCAATTTACAGATTATTTTCACAATTTTACCAATTATTCACGTGACAAAGTCACAGATCTTTTACAAATTTGGATTTATTTTTATATATTGGATTCTTTATAAGGCAAGATCAGCATAAAAATTTCGGCAAGTGGCGCAGCACGTGATGTCTTTAGATGATTCGCACCATACTCAATTTTAGAGGATGATCGGCAATAATTGCAACACATGTTATATACAAACTGTCCTGTCATCTGGCTTTAACTCAATTGTATGTCACCAAAATCGATTGTACAACAATATCAACAATATATTCTAATTCTCCACTTTCTACTTTATAGATTGCAAAAGCAATTCAGTAAAAGGTGAAGTAATTCAGATGTTAGTTATAGAAATCTTTTTTTGCATTTGGTAAATCATATGTTCACTGAAAATAATAAACTTAAATTAACAACTGTTAGGGACCATAAATAATACCAATAGAAAGCCCAAGTTCTGTTTAGTATCCTGGTTAGTAATTTGAATAAGTAAAGCATTTATTTAAATTATTCTTTTGTAGGTACATTTATAAATGTTAATCATAATTTTTGCATTATTTCATAGTTCTAAATCATGTCATATAAAGGACTACTGAACCAAAAGAAGGCATGAGTTGGTTATTAGTCTATGATGAGAACTCATGAACAAATTTATTATAATTTATTTAATATTAATATATTCAATATCTTTCATTCATTAGATAAGAATCATGTAATATTTAATATATCATAAGTAGTGAATAAATGATACATTTATTGGTTTTCAATGTATTATTGATATATGATGTGCTGTCTCAAACCATAGGTGTGCTTTATTACATTGTAATTATAGCAAGAGTTTTCACTAAGGATGTTAGCTGAAATGGATTTTGAAAAAAAAACAATTTCGGCAAGCAATTTTGGATTTACAATATTTTTTATATCTATAGGCATAAAATACTACCCAGAATTTCAGCTATTTAGTTAAAGTGTTCAAATAATCTCAGATATAATTTCAGCAACTAATAAGATTAATTTCAGCATCTATGAAAAACTATTTTGGCATTTCAGATTAGGCAACAATCATTTATTAAGTGAGCCAATTTCGGCTAACATCCTTAGTTTTCACCCTAATGTTTTTGCTGAACCAATTACAAACAAAAATATTGCTAAGAATCTATTTATTTTATTGTCTTTGAAAGCAATATTAAAAGGTTTTAATAATGATCAGCATATTATAAAATTATCCAATCAATTTCTTTATGGATTGACCAATCACAGATAAAGCCTGCTATGTTATCTTTCAAGGCTTTATGATAAAAATTTTAAATGAATGCATGTGTTTATTATAATATATATATGGGCACAACAAGCAGAATGGTATTTTGAGTTAATGTTTATATGTAATCAAATACTCTTCATATGAACAAACATAAAATAACTATATATCAATATGCCATTTGACTTAGAGTTCAAATATTACAGAGCTAATTTGGAAACTATTATGGCAACTACATGACACTACAATATTTATTAAGGGCAGCAGCTATATTCAACATATCCCATGTTTGAATCATTATCTCTTTTATGCTTTTGAAATGTAAAAAGACCATCCAGTTTTTTGTAAAACTGTACAGCATTAATTTATAATGCAAACCAATGCTTTTAAGCTTCAAATAATTGAATAAATAGCCAAAAAAATTTTATTTAAAATGCAGAAAACCTAACATTTGATTATAAAAAATTATTTCAAAAAGGAATTCTTTTATGCTGTAATCACAGTAACCCACTTCTCTTTCTACTTATATCACTCACTTCTCTAAATAATTTCAAAATCGATAATTCACTGCTCTCTTTTTTTGTAGTAATTGCAGTAACCATCCTGTTTTGTTTTATAATTATTCTTTTTCTTGGTCCTTTTTGAAGTAATAACCTTGGTTGCCATTTACTACTAGCAAGGTAATATTGAAGAATTTCTTCATAAAGTTCTTTATCAATAGCTTTTTTATATGGTTTGATTTTTTCATAGAAATCTTCAGATGAAATTTGATTAAATCTAATTAATGGAATAATATCAGCCAATAGAATTTTTAATTGTCTAAAATCATCCTTATTCCAATCTAAAATATTTTTTTTCAATTCTTGGTTTTGTCCAATTCCCCATTGAATAACATAATCCCAAATGCTAATTTCATTTAATTCTATGTTATCTCTTTTTAATATGGCTATAAATGTTGATTCATCAATATCTTTGAAATCATTAGATTTTAAAAATAATTCTGTATTTTCACAAATTAATTTATTGCAATAATCTTGCATCATGCTGAATAATTGATGTTTTAATGAAATTTTATGAAAATAAATTAAGTTTTGTTGAATCCATTTTTTTTTATTTGTAATTAGGTAATTTTGTAAATCATTAATTAATTCATTAAAGTCCAATTCATCACATGCTTCAAGAAGTTCAAGAATTTCATTTGGATTCAGATTATCTATACTAATAATTCCATTATAAATAAATCTTTTAAAATAACAAGGAGAAATAAATTAACAGTTTTAAAATTTTTTGCAATTAAATTAAATCAAATCAATCAATCTTACTTTAAAAGAACCTCAAATACTTTTGGAGAAATATTCTCCTTTTCAAATAAAATAACCCCATGATCAGATTTTTTAAACCAGTTAGCTGATAAAGCTGTTTTAAAATATGTGGATCTTGCTTTTAAAATATTTGAATGAGCTTTAAAGGTTTTAACCTCCTGTTCTGCTCCAACCCTAATCTCTACATCATAGGTGTCAGATTCATTCAGCAATTTTGATAAATCATTTACAAGTTGGCCAATATATTTTAATGGCAAGGCATCCTTGTTAGAATTGATAAGGTTGTTAATAAATGTGTTGATATTTTCTAAGGATGAAAAACTATTTGACATTTTGAAAGGTTTGAAAGGTTTGAATATTTTTTAAGTGAAGTAATTAGTTATTTTGTGTGATTTTTCAAAAGATAGCACCCCATTTTTACAACTGTTTACAACTGTGTAACAAATGATTTTCAATTGTAAAGTAGGGTGGTGCTATCTTTATATATAGTAAGAATTTTAAATGAATGCATGTGTTTATATTATATATATGGGATGCAACAAGCAGAATGGCATTTTGAGTAATGTCTATATGTAATCTGCTTTAAAATTGCAAAAAACACTATTTTGTAAATTGGATTTGAAAATATCATTAAAAAACAACATATTCCATGTTTGAATTATTCTTTTAAGAATGTAAAAAAGAGCATCAGTATTTTTGTAAAAACTGTACAGCATCAATCTATAATGCAAACCAATGCTTTGATAATTTTTTTGTTTTAAATTGTAGCAAATCTAGTGCAAATGTAGCCCATTTGTTAATGCTGATTATTTAGCATGTATGTTAATTATGGCTTAACTTTTGGTCAGTTAATTGACAATAAATAATTTGGTGCTTGTCAGCTAATTAGTTTACAAATTTACTTTGGTAAATAATGATGGCTCTTTTACAAAGCTCAAAGGCTTGTTTATTTTTATTTGGTCAATTGCAAACTCACTTTTTCAAGTAAGGACTTAAATTTGTTCAATAATGGCACTAAATTTACAAATAAATAAATATTTAATAAATAAATAAAATAATTAGCATTTTTGTCAACACATTAGCATTTGATAATTTCAAAGAAGTTCATTAATACCGTGTGTGAATGTGTCTTTGGTACTTTGGCGCCTTCTTGGTCCTCCCTCCTACTTTAATTACTGGTCTCCATATGTCATAATCATAATCTTCTGCTATAATCACTGCTCTTTTTCTTGGTCCTTTTTGAAGCAATAACCTTGGTTGCCATTTACTACTAGCAAGGTAATATTGAAGAATTTCTTCATAAAGTTCTTTGTCAATAGCTTTTTTATATGGTTTGATTTTTTCATAGAAAGATTCAGATGAAATTTGATTAAATCTAATTAATGGAATAATATCAGCCAATAGAATTTTTAACTGTTTAAAATCATCCTTATTCCAATCTGTAATATTTTTTTTCAATTCTTGTTTTTGTCCAATTCCCCATTGAATAACATAATCCCAAATATTAATTTCATCTAATTCCATATCATCTCTTTTTAATATGGCTATAAATGCTGATTCATCAATATCTTTGAAATCATTAGATTTTAAGAATAATTCTGGATTCTCACAAATTAATTTATTACAATGAGCCTGCAATATGCTGAACAATTGATGTTTTGATGAAATTTTTTGAACATAAATTAAATTTTGTTGAATCCATTCTTTTTTATTTGTAATTAGATAATTTTGTAAATCATCAATTAATTCATTAAAGTCCAATTCATCACATGCTTCAAGAAGTTCAAGAATTTCATTTGGATTCAGATTATCTATATTAATAATTCCATTATAAATAAATCTTTTAAAATAATAAGGAGAAAAAATTAACAATTTTAAAATATTGTTTATAAAATAATCAAAATGAATAAATTAATTAATCCTACTTTAAAAGAACCTCAAATACTGTTGGAGAAATATTCTCTTTTTCAAATAAAATAATCCCATGATCAGAATTTTTAATCCAGTTGGCTGATAAAGCTGTTTTAAAATATGTGGATCTTGCTTTTAAAATATTTGAATGAGCTTTAAAGGTTTTAACCTCCTGTTCTGTTCCAACTCTAATCTCCACATCATAGGCATCAGGTTCATTCAGCAATTTTGATAAATCATTTACAAGTTGGCTAATATATTTTAATGGTAAGGTATCCTTATTGGAATTGATAAAGTTGTTAATAATTGTGTTGATATTTTCTAAGGACGAAAAACTATTTGACATTTTGAAAGGTTTGAATATTTTTTTTTGCTGAGAATTTCAAATGAACGCACGTGTTTATGAGAATTACAACTATTGGTTCATTTATATTATATATATGGGGACCTATCGGCATTTTTTTAATCAATTTAATACCGAGATAATTTTTTTTAAAGTTGTAAAAAATACTAGTAAAATAACATTACTATGATGAGTTCAATCAATATGTAATTAATAAAATAGTTCATACAAAACTGATTCAGAACGGGAAACCATTAAAATGAACTAAAAATGATATTTAGGAAAATATCAAGAAGAATATCCCAAGGACAAAATTTATGTATATTCAATTTAGATATCGAGAAGATTTAGGTAATTAATGTATAACTTGTGATTTTTTACGGTTATCAGGTTTTATTCATTAACATTGCTTCAGAATTACATTTAGCAGAAAAAAATAATTTGACAATAAAATAGATTCACTTAAAATTGGTCCAACATATTTCACGTTTGAATTATTATTTTGGGGATATAAAAAAGAGCATCCGTATTTTTGTAAAAACTGTACAGTATTATTAATTTACCAATGCTTTCAAACTTTCAGACATTGAATAATTTTTTTTATTTTCAATTGTAACAAATCTAGTGCAAATGTATATAGCACATTTGTCAATGCCGATTATTTAACAAGTATGGCAGATTATGGCTCAAGTTTTGGGTCACTCTTGTCATTTAATTGACAATAAATAATTCAATGCTTGTCAATTAATCAATTTACGAATTTACTTTGGTTCTCGTTCTCGGTTACTTCCTCTTTTTTGTACCTAGAAAGCTTTGGTGAATCTGTAAACACACTCAACGGTATAAATAAGTAAAGATAGCTCTTTACAAAGCTCAAAGGCTTGTTTATTTTATTTGGCCGATTGCAAACTCGCTTTGGTTTATTTGCACAACAACCTAAGCAGCTTGTTTAGCAGCCTTTTGTCTATACTACCCTCTGCTTACTCACCAAAGTAAATTATGTTACTAATCGTTGTTAACACTCACTAGTTACCCGAAGTTAGTCCTAACTTTTGCTTATTCACCAAAACAAATAAAAACCACTTAACGTTTATTTTAAAAAATATTGATTTTAAAGGCTAATGTGGTATTTTTTTCCCCCGCTTTTCAAGCAAGGGTCCAAAGTTGTTCAAAAATGATAATAAGTTTACAAATAAATAAATAAATAGCATTTTTGTCTCCATATATTAGCATTTGAAATTCATTAATACCATGGGTAACTCTGATTGTGGTTGTATTTTGGCGAAATAGATGTATGAACAGCGTCTGCGGAAACGAGACTAAAAACAGCGGTAGTATGAAACTGCTGGTCATCCCGGACATCCCGATCGTCTTGGTTGCCGTGAGTTCTGATCTCCATCGTGTGGTTTCTGCTTGGTAGTGCCATTCTTACATTCTTCTTGTTCTACTACAGTTGTTATTCTTTGTTCTTGGTCCTTTTTGAAGCAATAATTTTGTTTGCCATTTAATAGTAGGATGATATCAAAGAATTTTTTCATAAAGTTCTTTGTCAATACTTTTTTAATGTGGCTTGATTTTTTTCATAGAAATCATCAGCCAATAGATTTTTAATTGTTTAAAATCATCCTTATTCCAATCTGAAACATTTTTTTTTCAATCCTTGTTTTTGTTCAATTCCCCATATTAATTTTCATCTAATTCTATATCATCTCTTTTTAATAAATTTTATTTTACCATATTTAGAATGATTATTATTATCCATTTTAGCCGTTAACGTCACTGCTGATTGCATTTCCAAAAACTATAATAATAATAGATTTACTATCACATATTGCCTCCCTAACCTAATCAACCAGTCATAATGTTTATATTTTTGGATTTGATTACGATGAGATCATTTCTAAACATGGTTAAGTAACTTTTAAATTTAGAAATAATCTAAAATTTATTTGTGAGGACTCTCCAATCATCAAGTCATCTCAAAAAAAATTTTTTTTTCTCTAAAAAAATTTTTTTCTTTCTCTTAACAACAACAAAGTAATTTATAATGATGTATGTATGATGAGTAAGAAGTACCAAATATTATTTTATTAATAATAGTTTTTGAAGCGATGATTAGGAGATGATTTTTTTTTTACAAGATAATTATTAATTGACAGATAAATTTTTTTTTATTTTAATCAGGAAATTTACTTTTTTTTATAATTTTTACAACTAATTCCAAATGGTGGTGAGTGTATTCATATTATTATAAATATACCTTGCACACATGCACACATTCACAGTGTATATATATATGTATTTATGTGAGAGAGGTGATGAAAATATTCCGTCTATTCGCAGTTTCCACCGAAAGGTTTAATAACCTAATGATGGCGAAGTTCACCCTTCCTTGGATGTCTGATCTCCATATAAATATAAATATATATACGTGTATACATATCCCGTATAAATAATTATCAATTTATTAATTAAAAAAATTTTTTAAATTAATATTTTATTATTATTTAGATTTTTAAGTCTTAACACTCACAACTTGAACTACCTACATTCATCCAATAAACTTTATAAATCAGTTACACGAATCATTTAAAACCAAAGGTTAGTTTCTCTTTATATATTATTTTATTCCTTCATCAATCATCATTATCATCATCATCATCATCATCATCATCATCATCATCATCTTAAATAAAAAAAAAAAAGGAATGAAGAAAAATAATCTATAAAATGAATAAACGATAGGAATTGCCGTCTGATAAAATTAGATGAGACAAGGTTCTCTGACCTTTTTTTTTTTTTTCATGTTCAAACATTCTACTTTTTAACGATTAAAAAAAATTTTTTTTTTATAATATATAAAATTTTTTTTTTTGCGTTTTATTTCATTCATTTATTCTATTTTAATTTTAGAGTAAATCAACCTCAACAAAATAGTAAAACTCACGGTGAAAGAAACCCAAATAAAAAATTCCTTGGAATATTTATTGCGATGCGATTTTATATCCGTATGGTATTGTTAATTACAATAATAATTAATATTAATATATTAATATACAAAGCGGATAATACAAAAGCTAAATATTGAATGATCCGCCCTATGGATCATATGAATCAAGTAAATGATCGACATATTAATAATTGGAAAAAAAATTGCTAAAGCAATTTCTGCATGAAAAAAAGTTGACCTACTACATAAATTTTTTTGTGTGTGCGTGTGCACATGGAAGATTATTGATATAATTATTATTTTTCTTTGCATGTATTGAAAAAATTTTTTTTTACTTGTTTTTCTCCGATTCATAATAATAATATTAAATCAATGGGTTCATAATAAAAATGATTTACAAAAATTATCACCATATATACAATGTACAAATGTGCATAAACCCATTCTAAAAATTTTTATTTATAAATTAAAAAAATTAAAATATGGGAGTTGCCTTAGGTAAACAGGAAATAGAAGAAGAAATGTCAACACAAAATACATTACAATTAATTTCCACCGATCAAATAAACGATGAATTGAGCAATGAATTTTGCAAAAGAACATATCTAAAGTGTAAGAAATGTCAGAAACCGAGAACCGGGTATAGTTGGTGTCAAAGCTGTGAAACAAAAATATTCGAACAACAATTCGAGTCATGGACAAGTGGGAATGAAAAATTGGATGAAATGATTAAAAGTTCGCAAAAACTTGCTCGAACTCACACTGATTATTTGGAATGGATACCTTTTGGAGATTTTGAAAATGATAATTTACAATATTTAGGCGATGGTGGTTATAGTAAAGTGATTATGACGAATTGGACCAAGGGACCAAAATGGTCATGGGATGAAGAAAACCAACAAAGAATTAGATCTGGACCTAGAAAAGTAGGAGGGAGGACCAAGAAGGCGCCAAAGTACCAAAGACACATTCACACACGGTATTAATGAACTTCTTTGAAATTATCAAATGCTAATGTGTTGACAAAAATGCTAATTATTTTATTTATTTATTAAATATTTATTTATTTGTAAATTTAGTGCCATTATTGAACAAATTTAAGTCCTTACTTGAAAAAGTGAGTTTGCAATTGACCAAATAAAAATAAACAAGCCTTTGAGCTTTGTAAAAGAGCCATCATTATTTACCAAAGTAAATTTGTAAACTAATTAGCTGACAAGCACCAAATTATTTATTGTCAATTAACTGACCAAAAGTTAAGCCATAATTAACATACATGCTAAATAATCAGCATTAACAAATGGGCTACATTTGCACTAGATTTGCTACAATTTAAAACAAAAAAATTATCAAAGCATTGGTTTGCATTATAGATTGATGCTGTACAGTTTTTACAAAAATACTGATGCTCTTTTTTACATTCTTAAAAGAATAATTCAAACATGGAATATGTTGTTTTTTAATGATATTTTCAAATCCAATTTACAAAATAGTGTTTTTTGCAATTTTAAAGCAGATTACATATAGACATTACTCAAAATGCCATTCTGCTTGTTGCATCCCATATATATAATATAAACACATGCATTCATTTAAAATTCTTACTATATATAAAGATAGCACCACCCTACTTTACAATTGAAAATCATTTGTTACACAGTTGTAAACAGTTGTAAAAATGGGGTGCTATCTTTTGAAAAATCACACAAAATAACTAATTACTTCACTTAAAAAATATTCAAACCTTTCAAACCTTTCAAAATGTCAAATAGTTTTTCATCCTTAGAAAATATCAACACATTTATTAACAACCTTATCAATTCTAACAAGGATGCCTTGCCATTAAAATATATTGGCCAACTTGTAAATGATTTATCAAAATTGCTGAATGAATCTGACACCTATGATGTAGAGATTAGGGTTGGAGCAGAACAGGAGGTTAAAACCTTTAAAGCTCATTCAAATATTTTAAAAGCAAGATCCACATATTTTAAAAC
>CAUDNR010004079.1:164279-175303 GCA_958430865.1 Entrophospora sp. SA101
TGCATATTTATTAGATCAAAATTAAAAAATTTTTCTATAATGTTGAATGGTAGTTTTGACTTTTTTTTTTTTTTTTTGAGATTTTAAATGAAAAATTTTTTCTCTCATTCCATGCTCTTTTACAAATCTTCCATCAGAATATTATGTAATTCGCATCTCATTAATAAATTAACATATAAAAGATATATACCAACATAACCGGCACCAAGACAACAAATTTTTCTTACTGATGACATTTTATTAATTAATTTGTATATTTATAATTAGAATTTTTTTTTAATATATTAAAAATAAAAACTATTTTTTTTTTTATTTTTATTTTGATAAACGAACGAGTCGATCCAAAACATTGCAATACATCACAGGCTGGTAAATATTACACCAAATAAATTCGAAAGCACTTTTATTATTATTATATATATAATAATAATAATAATAATAATAATAGTAATAGTAATGGTTTTGCATTCGGTAATTGATTAAATAATCTTTAAAGGAATTTTTTGAAAAACAAATATAGTTCGAAATTCATCATGTGTGTAAACCTTTATTAAAATGGCACCGTATCACATTTTAATAGATTCGGAAAATAACCGTAGAATTTTTTGTTTTTTTGGAAAGTTTCTTTGAATTTCACAACACATCTTTAAATTAATAATGTTACCCAGTCCCAAAAGTTGGAACCAAAGAGCAAGAAGGCCGGTTCAAACCTATATAAAACCCTATCTTTAGTAGCCACGTGATAGTAACAAAATCCATTCAAGAACAATTGATTTTTTAAAATTCTTTCATCAAATTCGTCAGGCCATTGAACTTTTAAATTTCATCAAAAACTTTAGTTCTGATGTCGCCACCATTAGTATTTATAATAATGGATTTGCATTGTCAGATGGTAAACTTTAATAAAATTTGTTCTTTGGAGTTCCAAATAATAAAGCTGTCACTAACACTGATGAAATCTATTTGATTTCCTTATCCTAATTAATAAATATCAGTGATAATGTAATTAAATTATCTCCTTTAACCAATCCATCGCACGTATTACCGGAAGACAGATTAGAAGAACAGTGGAAGAATTGGAAGAAGAGGTTGAAGTTATATTATTGACTAAAAGTGTCAACACTTTTGAATTTTGTAATCAATTCTACATATTTTGAATGAAAAAAACCAAATTGCTGCACCGCAATCATCAATTACTCTCCATTATTCAAGGAGGATAATAATAAATTTTCTATACCGGAATTAAAACCTAAACCTCCAGCTAAACCAATTTTGACATTAAATGTTCTTTTGAAAATTTCTGTTTAACCGTTTTTTTTTTTTTCAAAAAATAAAAGTCAACATCGCTTGTACATTGAATTTTATTATTAGTAAATAAATATCTTAATATAGTCCTTATTAATAGTAGTTGATTGGCATTAAAAACAATAAACAAGATTACAAATTAATAATAATAACTGTATATTTTATGGTTGATAATAAATTAATTAATATTAATGAAATAAGTAATAAGTTATTATAAAATAATCATTTATAAAAACACATTGAAACAACCGATAATACTGGCAATAGTAATGATCAAAAGTCCAAAATTTGAATTGTCGAATAAAGATTCTGAATTTGATTTAGGTGCATTCGTTGACGGTGATGATGGTGATGTAGTAGCGGCGGTATCAGAGTTAGTAGTGGCGACTGCGGATGTTGTAGGTACAGGTGGTACGTATGTAGTAGCTAAGAAAAAGAATTCGTGATTTATTATTAAAAAAAAAAATAATCATAAAATAAAACGACACTATTCAAAAAATTTTGCTTACGAGTTGTTCCAGGTGCTTTGATTTCAAATTGTTCAGAAGTTGTATATATATCTGCAATATTTGCAACATTTGTAAATCTAATCACAAACCCTAAGTCGAAAGAAAAAGAGAAAACAAAAGTTTCATTGAATTAATCAGTAAATAAATCAATATCCCACATGCCTGCCTTCCTCCTCCGTCTTTCAAAAATAATTACCAGTATTAACTAGACTAGGCGGAATTTGAACAGTAGTTACACCAAGTGTTGTATTAACTGTGTTGGCAATGGCAAAATCTGACAAGTCTGGAATTTTCTATTATTTTTTTTTAAAAGAAATTCATTGATCGATATAATTGATCAATATAATTGATTTGATTGATTGATTGATCGATTGATTGATTGATAAAATAAACTTTTTTAAAACTTACGGGGTTATTTAAATACATAGAAAATGCTTTTGGATCAGTAGTTGGATCAAATGTCCATTGTACTTTGTTATCTGCTCCAGCTACAAGATAATAATTTGGTGATGGATAAACTATCTTTAGTTCAGCTACAAAATATATATATATATTTATATTAGCGTCAAGTATAAACATATGTGAATGTGTATGTGTGAGGAGAAAGGTTCCCAAAAATAATACCTGAAGAAAAACTTATAAAAAGTAACGAAAAAATGAAATTAATTATTGGGAATTTCATTTTTATCATTTCTTTATTTTTTATTTTTATTAAATTAAATTTATATTTATATACTTTTTTAAAAACAAAGAGGACGATCTTTTTTACTAATATTGTTTACATAATAAATGAATAAAATAACCCATTAATATAATTGTAACACTCACTATTTATAAATAAGTCTTCTCAAATTAAATTTAATTAAATTTAATTACTATTACTTGTGGGAGAGTGCAACATAATTTTAGTTGTAACCAATTTGTGGCATAATAGAGGTTGCACAAACTGTTTAGGGTTGATCTAAAAAAAAATTTTATCTGTGTACATAATTGGTCAAGTAAAATTTATAATATGTCGTCGGAAGTTAAATCTGTTGCTGCAAAAGGCACACTTGCAAAAGCCAAAGTAACAGCTGCTCTAGATATTGAGGGCAACGTCCCATTAGAGTCTGTTCAACTTGATGGACTAGTCGTTCTCAAGATCATTAAACATTGTCATGAATTTTTTCCAAATCCTGTAACCGGACAACTTCTTGGTCTTGATGTTGATCGTGTACTGGAAGTAACAAATAGTTTTCCATTTCCTGGAGCAAAAACTGACGATGAGCATGAACTAGTCGATGGTCTGTATATATACTCTTTTTGAGTGGAGAAGAAACATTTAATGTTGAAATAAATGCATTAAAAATATACTCTTTTAAATATAAAGCTGCCAAATATCAAGTCGAAATGATGAGATGTCTTCATGATGTAAATATAGATCACAATACTGTTGGATGGTATCAATCAACATATCTTGGATCTTTTGTAACTCATAAATTGGTGGAGACACAATTCACTCAGCAGTCACTTAATAATAAAAGTGTTGTTATTATACATGGTATTTATATCATTTACATTATTTTCGAATTAATAAATATTATATGCTGGTTAATGTTATACATTAATTAAATACATGTGCATATATTTTAGATGTTTCACAGTCAAAAAGCGGAAATTTGGCACTTTCGGCTTATAGGTTTACACAAGCATTTATGGAGGCTCACAAAGAAGGAAAATTTACATCAGAATCACTTGTAAAAAATAAATTAACATTTTCAAAGATTTTTGAAGAATTGCCAATCATAATCAAGAATTCACATTTGGTCACTGCACTTTTACATTCTTTGGATGATTTTGAAAATGTTATACCAAAAACTTATCCCATCAGTATAGACAAAGAATCTGTTATTGGTCCTTTAACACCTAATTTTGAAACACTGGAATTAAGTCTTGATCCTTACATGGAAAAAAATTTGGAATTCTTGTTGAAATCAATTGAAGATAATAATTATGAACAAAATAATCTTGCTTTTTGGCAAAAAAGTGTTACAAAAGCACAATCTGCTTTACAAAAACGAGTAAGTTTTAGCTGGTAAAATATGTATGTATGTATGTATGTATGTATTCATGTATTAATTTTATTATTATTATTATTATTATTATTATTACCAGAAACAAGATAATGAAGCACGTAAGGAATCAGGATTGGATCCTTTACCAGAAGATGATATTTTGAAAATGTATAAAATACCACCAGAACCATCAAGGCTTGACTCTTTATTAATATCATCACAAATTAATAATTATTGCAAACAATTAAATCAACATGCTGGTCCAACTCTTAGTAAATTATTCGTTGCAAAAGAATTACAAAAATAAAAATTTATAAATTAATACAATTTTTTTTTTCTGGCATTACATCACGTGTGATAATTGATTGGGAAATCTTTGTTAAAACTGGCGTTTAAAGACTTTAAAATAAAAGTTATTTGGAAGTTATTATCAAGAATATTTCTAGAACATTTTTAGATTCCCATTTTAAATTCGTAGTTGTATATCAGATATATCTTTACATGAGTTATTGTACATATTAATAGGTCAAATCCACACCCATATCAACATTATATTAATTAATATTTTAGTCGTTACACAAATTTTATAAATAAAATTTCTCTTATATATACGTACATATCTTTAACGTTCGCCCTATATGCTTCTAAAAAAAGTCGTATATATATATATATTTCTTTTTATTAATCAATTTTTACGAGGCTAAATGGAATATTTTTAACATTAAAAAAGGTATATAAGCATAAAAATTTTATTTACATCATCATCGTCGTCGTCGTCGTCGTCGTTGGCAATGATTACTTTATTTGCTAAACGTACTCGAATGACTGTTTGTTTTCTGGAGAATTGTTAGGCTGATTACTAGTAGGTTTATTGGTCAGGTAAAATGATCGTCAATATGTTTGACACAATTACCGATAC
The DNA here is from genome assembly GCA_958430865.1 of Entrophospora sp. SA101. NCBI lineage: Eukaryota > Fungi > Glomeromycota > Glomeromycetes > Entrophosporales > Entrophosporaceae > Entrophospora > Entrophospora sp. SA101. The sequence continues at coordinate 169,067 of CAUDNR010004079.1, forward strand.
CACCGCTAATTCCCGATTTTAAGTTGGTTGACACAAAGAGAGATTTTATATTTCTTCCGAAATACGATGGTGGCTGCTACCTCCTTCCTCTTGATTATTGTTTTTTTTTCTTACCAAAATGATTCGAAAATCTTTCTATAAATTTCATCTATTTTCTCCTTTAGAAATAAAAAGTTGATGGAAAGAAAAACGCTGCAATGAAGTTAAAGAGTTAATAAATGATAAAAATTATTTCATAAGCATACAATGTTGTATATGTTTTTCAACAGCTCTTCAATGATGATAAGAAAATAATCGTCATCAGAATTTGGTGTTATCTGACTTTTTGTTTAATAGCCAATTATGAATTGGTGATGAGCCTTCAACTTATTAACTTTAACTTTACATCCCTTTGTTCAAAAATTAAAGAACACAAAAAGAAATGTCTACTATTGAAGAAACTTCATTTATGAAAATTATATCTATAATATATAATTTATTTCACTGTTACCTATATAGTTTCCAAAACATCTTCAAAAGAGGAAACCCAAAATGATACTTCCATCATTACAAATCAACAAGAGTATAGGCGTGGACTGACGAGGGAATTGAGAAGAGTTGCATTTTACCAGGAATCGGTTTTGGATAAAATTTCTCTGAAAAAATTGGTATTGAAAAAATGAAAATTTTTTTAAAGTTAATTGTTTTTATATTTTTATTAACAAAAAAATACCTCAACACTAGCAACAACCTGAATCTGATCTCCCATCTTTGTCAACAACTAATAATAATAAAATAAATACTAATGGTAATAGTGGTAGTGGTAGATGATATGACATTCCAGAAAAAATTAAAGAATCGCGGAATTGAATCTTTATCCCCAATACAAGCTGCGGACTTTAAACCGATATGTAACAGAAAAGATGTTTTGGTCAGAGAAAAAGGGGTTCAAAAAAATTTTTTTTCTTCATTTATGAGTTAATAATTTAGATTTAGATTTTTTTTGTTAGGCCGAAATTAATAAAATTACCGATAACTGAAACCATATCATCATCTTCCACATTATCCCAAAAAGTGACAATAATGACAATCAACCAAAGAATCAACAAACAAACCAGCTTGAAAACTATATACTTGTGATATTGCTTTTGTTATATTTCAATTGAATTTGAATCCATGACAAAAAGCTTTTACAATGTATCAGATATTTGGTGGGCACACCAAGCAGAATACTAAATTATGCGAATTATGGGCAATTTAAAATTAGCAGAATTGAAAATCTGATAAAGTGTATAAAATATTAGATACCGGTAGGGATGGGGCGGTTTCATTAACTAACGGTTTGAACTCGGTTTGGTTTTTTGGAACCGTTCAAACCGGTTACACATGTTCAAATTGTGACATAAAAAATTTTTTTCATGATCGGATACATGCTGAAATGGATTTTGTGTTGATGAAAACTGGTTTTTGGTATGGACGTATTTCCAAAAGGGAGGATTCTATCATTTGAAATTGAAATTCATTATCTTTCTTGGTATTTTAATAAAGGTTCGTGTAATGTTGTTCAAAAAACTGTTCAAACTGTTCGAATCAGTTCCACGAAACCAAACCAACCGAACTCTTCATCCCTAGATACCGGAAAGGAAAAAACAGTACATTAACCGTATTTTTTACGGAAACAGAAAAAATGTACGGAAATATTCCTGTGAAAAGTGCAGAAAGAACTTGGAGATGGGTCTGGATGTGTATACATCCAAGCATGTGCATTATATACGAAGTTTGTTGGTTCACAGAGCAAATCCAGACATACGATCCGGACTTAATCCTGCTTTTATTGTGTATTTTTCTGGGGCCACACTTGGCATAGAGGTGCAGTTTTTGGATGTACATTTACAATGTATCCCCTTGCTAGATCTCACTATACATTTGATTGTTGTCAATCAATTTATTTTATACCATAGCATCATCAATGATGCATTTTGGCATTTAACATTAGTAATTAATATTAGTCATTCACTATTAATCATTCTATTTATTATATTTATTGGACAAAATCATGTAAAAAGTCATGTTGTTTGTAATACTTCAAGAAGTATAAATACACTTGAAAATTTCCTTCAATTTTTTAATAAAAACTGTAATTAATTAATAGAGCCGGTGTTATTGATTTCATAATCCTTTCTGATAATTAATGGTTTGGCTAACCTTTTAACTATTAGTTAGTAACCCTTTTGATTTTACTATATTGATTGTAATGACGCCTCAAGCAGTATATTTCTATTTTTTTTTAGAACATATGAAGCTGGAAAGAAAACCTTGCACTTGACCAGAACTAGGGTCTCTATTTGAATAAAATAAAAACAAATAATTTGAAATAAAACAAAGAATAATTAATTCGAAAATAAAATGAATAATTCAAAATAAAATGAATAATTCGAATAAGAATTTGCATTACAAATTTACAAATAGAACACTAGCGGAAATGAAGGTGAAATTTGAATTTTATTTATTGAGAGTAAAGCTCCGAAACGGGTCGGGCTAACCTGAAAGTTTTTAGGTCGGATTTAAAAATTTTGACACGAAAACTTTTTGGACTGTACCAATTATACTTGAGATCAAAATCATTAAATTGCAATTAAAAATCCTAAAAATTTGCATCATAATTTTATACAATTGACACAAGATGCAATTCGTGATGTAGTCTCAATCCATGGTGCAAATATGATTCATGACAATTTATTAGCTAACAAAACCTTTTTAGCTATGAAGCATTGATGTTAACATTAAAAATTAATAAATTAAAAAGTTTTCATGCAATAAATAAAGAGTTTTATATGTGGTTAAAGTTTGAATTAATTCATACACACATCATGGTTGTGTTTTGTATAGTGATGGTGGCTGAAATTATTTTAACAAATCTGAAATAGTTTATCCATAGAAATTAGGAATTTAGGCTCTTAAACTACTGACGAAACTTAAACTATGGGCAAACTCATAAACTGTGGTTAAATTGTCAAACCTATGACCAAAGTTTTATGATGATTATCATAAAAATAATGTCATTTTTTGACCCAATTCGTTTTGTAATAATAAAACAAATCAATTCTTTTTTTTTGTTCAATAAAACACTTTTGTGGTCGGAAATTAAACTGCAGAGTTTAATCGACCGTTCGGTTTTCACCTGCAGTTTAGGTTTCGCCAACTTCACCACAAAATTAGGCCTAAACTATGATTAGTTCCGGTCGTCATCCACCAGCCTTGTGTCTATTGTGTCACGAATTGTCTTGAATTACGTCTTGCATCACGAATTGCCTTGAGCTACATCTTGCGTCACTAATTGAGTTCTACATCTCTCGCATCATGAATTGTGTTTTGCGTCATGCATGACACAAATTACAGCTTTTAAACCACTATAACTGTTTCGCTTTTTATAATTAATTAATTATTATTATTTGAATTTATGTAAATCACAAAATTTTCTTATTAACCCGAAATCAACCCGAAAATTTCGGGTCGGGTTTGCCTTTAAAACATTCGGGCCAAGCCCGAACCCGACTCGAAATTTCGGGTTGAGCTCGGGTTGACACTTAACCCACCCGAACCCGACCCGTTAGGAGCTTTAATTAATATTAAATTATTATCTGCAATTTATATGTTAACATATAATTAGCAGTTTATCTGAATTTTCTGTGATTATAAATCACTATTCTATAATTTATACAGAACATGAACAAATTTTACAAGATGAATTAAAAGAAGCAATATTAACACATTCACAATCAATAACTTTTCATGAATCTAGTAATGGAGGAAATAATTTTGATAATTCATTAATTCCAACATTTAAAATTTATTGATTATGGACTAAATAATTTAAGAAGTATTTCACCAAATATTGAATCAGTGAGGATAAATATTACATATCAACTAGATCTATTAGACTTGTCTGATTTATTAATATCAATGGAAAAACTCTTAAAGATCTGGATGTTAGCTATGAAAATTATTATGACTTTACAAATAGCAAATTTGTGAGGAAGCTATTTCAATCAATTGTACAATCTTGTAAAAATTTAGGAATTAATGGAAGTGCTCAATAATTGTACAAAGTTAAAAAGTTTACTTGGTAATGCTTTTGATGATTCTTATTTGTGTGAAGCTAAATTTTGTGGACTTGATGGTGATAAAATATTAACAGTATTAAATCAAACACTAAAAAAAATTAGGATCAATAATTTGTACTTGTGAGGTTTTTAATGATTTTTCATTAAATATTCTAATGAAGAATTAGAAAGGATTTAAAACCTTTAACACTGAAATTTCATAATTGTGGTAATGAATGTGGTGCATTAAAAAAAAAAAATATTAAAAAAATATCAAAGATTTAGGATTTTTAAATTAATTAATAATATTTAAAATTATTTCAAGAGTTTTTATGTAATTTTATCATTTAGTTATATACACAATATTTTTATTTATTATTATTATAATATTATTTAATAAAGTTAATTCAGGGAAATACTTAGCTAGAAATAAGACTCTAGTAAAATCGCTATGATGAGTTATTTGGTTTGTTTTACTTATTTACTCTTTTCAACTGCATCTCCATGTTTGCAAGTCAGTTTTATGCAGTTGTAATTGACTCTCTGAATATTTATCAAATATGTCTTTAAATGAACATGAAAAAGTCTTGGGTGGTTGTCTTTATTTGGCATTGTAGGAATTCGAATAATTTCTATACACAAAAAGAATAAAAAAAAGAATAAATAATTGAAATTCAAGCCAATGTATGTCTCTTATTAAAAAAAAAAAAATTAATATGTAAACCTTTGTGGATTAAAGTGGATTATTGAACTATGTATTTAGCGAGCCTATTGGCATCATAAAAATATGGTACTGTTGTATGATATATGCCTTCTTTGGGCTTACAAAAATGTCACGAATTTTTTGCAGAAAAGATCGTCAAAGGCAAATTAAATTTCGAGGTGTGACTGTAAAACATTCTAGAATCGATTTCCATTTATGGTATACCCCCAGACTGTAATTGAAAGCTTTTCATTAGTGGTTATTAAATTACTCCCTTCCCCCTCTATTTTTCAAAAAAAAAAATGATGTTAACAAATAATCAAGCTTCTTGATAGTTGGATAGTCTAAAATAAAGTATACGAAACTTTCTCAAATTATCAAAATTACTAATATTGTTATTATCTATTATTTCATTAACATTAAAATATGGTGGCTTCTCCAATGTTATTTTGTGTTGAAAAATTTCATCATTTACTAATAGACAATTTTGTCAATATTTCAATGTTGCGCTGTTATCATAATAGAAGGGATCTCTACATAAAGTTGGAATGTTGATTGATATGTGGCATTGTTTATTGACAAGAATGTAAGAGTAAAGGGTTTTTGATTTAAATTTGTTTGTTGCATGATAAAAAATGAATAAATTGGTGAGGCTCTCTTTTGTCTTTTTTTGTTTCATTTAAATGAATGATTACCTTTAAAATTCTCTATTGGTAGTACGATATTAATTTTTAGTTACAACTTTTAAATTCGTAACTTTTTTAATTAATAAAATGGGACCAAACCAAAATTTGTCAAATGATGAGGGTTGACTTTAGATAAAGATAATCAAAGTGTGTATATGTATATATATCTGAGAACAAAAATAGTCATTCTAGTTACTTAAATAAAGGCATGAACATTTGTCTGATTAATTACATGGCGTTTGTAAATACAATCCAAGCAGCGTCTTTTTAAAGAATGAAACGACAATTGAAAGGAAAGCCCAGGAATGAGAAGGACAAAAGCAAACATGAAAAGAAGAGCAATTATTGGAGAAACTGCTGAAAGTACAAACAATCTTTGTATACAAACACAGGTTTTTTGTATCAATTTTCTTATAAATAATTTATTAAAAAAGCAAATATTAATTTCACTATATATTTCACAACTAATATTAAAATATAATCTTGTTGGAGAAATAAAGTATTTTTAAACTCTCGCATTTCAAACATACTGTATGTGATTAAATTTCTCGTATATACAAAAAAATTTTTTGCATATTTTGATTTCTATAAAAAAAATGAATGAATTTTTTACTTCAGGGATAAGGTATATGGTGCGAATCATCTAAAGACATCACGTGCTGCGCCACTTGCCGAAAATTTTTATGCTAATCTTGCTTTATAAAGAATCCAATAAATCCAAATTTGTAAAAGATCTGTGACTTTGTCACGTGAATAATTGGTAAAA